>PNEQ01069051.1:0-19467 GCA_003012365.1 Medauroidea extradentata | reverse complement strand
CAATTACGTCCTTGGCTCTCTAGAGACGGTTATCCACGAAGTAAGTTCCCATCATGGTACTGGTATGAATTCTTCCGAAGTACTAGTGAGGTCTTCCTTCCTGGTTTGGGTTGACGAAGTTGTTTTTCAGATCCCTCACTTCCTTCCTCTCCAACCATTGGAATCGAACTTTTTTTTTATTCAGTCATGAGTATATATTCCTAACAGCTGTGTAGTTTAGGGCGATCTACATTTGTTACTTGTGCAAAATGCAGTGTTATTACTAACAAAATATCTAATGTATTTCCTACTTGAAAAAATGACTAATCAAGGTTAAAGATAAGATCTGATTAAACAAAACCTCGTATCACTAGTAAGAGTCTAAACTTACATAATCACAATATTATTACAAATACTTACTACTATTCTGACCATAGCATAAACCATGAAGATGTAAATAAAAAAATTTAACGTATATAATTCCATAGAACAGTTCAACTTGAATGTTGACGTGTTTTTTTCAGAAAGTAAAGACAATAAAATATCTTTAACAATAACCTGTAACACATAGATGTTGTTACAAATATAAAGCTGGGTTTATGACTGTCTCAGTACAGTACGCTGTGTGCTTAAAATATGACTATGGTATCAGTGGCTCTGGTCATGTGTGTACTTGGTTTGACTTGAACAGTCGTTGTATTTCTATTTGGTTGTTTGTAGCGAACATTTATGTACTTACCAAGATGAATTCATGACCAATTGTTAATTAAAATACTATCTACATTCTTCCTCTATTTTAAAAAACATTTAATCATGTTTACTTCTTGGAAAAGGTTGTGAAATTTGCCTGTGCAATTTATTGGTCTCCAACAATTGTAGATAGTTATGAAAGTCATCAGCTTAACTTGGATAAAATAAAATTTTATATTAGTGTTGTACATACATAACAAGATACAAATGAATTTTACTTTCGTAAAAAAAAGTGGAATCAGTCGTACTAATTCAATCATAAACTGCTTCACGATTTAACTGTGTCGAAGCACATAGCTGGCTCTTTGTAGCTAATTTGTTAGCATTGAACAACATGTGTACAGCGCTGGGGACGATACGGATCACGTGCAGGACACATTTTGTATTTGTGCTGCAAATTGATACAGAAACCCGAACAGGATTACTTTATTTTTAGAGAACTTGAAATTCTTTAATATGGAGGAAACTTAAAGAGTTGGATTAAGGTGGTTAAATTAGTTCCGATCAAAGCAGATGAAGAACATTCTACTAAATTCTACACTGCTATGAGTGACAGTATATTGAACTTGAAGTTAATGAAGCATTCTATAAAAGAATGACAGTCATGTAATTATCATGTAGGTCAGTTACTTGCCAGGACCTAGTCCCCACCGTAGCCGCTAGTTATGATGGTTTAGAGTAAAAGTTTTCAGTGTTCCTGATGCAGACCATCATGTTTTGAAGCAAGGTGGAAGTGTAATTACATTGGTTTGTAAAACCCATCGTGACTCCTCTGTCAATTTCATGAAGAACCTAACATTAATGAAAAATGGTGTAGCAGAAAATAGTGTCACTGTGAAACTGCATATTTTTTGTTTACTCTATAATAAGGAGTTTGTGAAAAATGTGGACGACTGCATACAATATTTCAAACCCAGTTTGCAATTTGATTGACAAGTGTCAGTCATCTACAGAGAGTACTGCTGACATCGCTGAAGACTGGTGGTTTCTTTTGTGACTTCCACGTCTGTCATGACAAAAATAGTTTTAAACAAAGCTGCCAGACAGATTTTTTATATCTGTTCTCATTTAAGCTTAAAAAATAACTATCACAAAAGTGTGGTTGAACTTATTACAACTTGTTCACTCATGCCTCACATATTGGGGTTTATTTCAACTTTCCCTACGCTTCCAAGATACATATAACATGTGATTAAGATAAGGTTTAATTGAAGTATTCTTGTTTTATTTTTTCTCTGAAACTTTCTTGAATATTATAGAAACTTAAAAGGAAATCATAAATTTTAATATGTTCGATACAGTAATTTTTGTTTGTTGAATTTACTAGATAATGTAATGAATGCCCCGAGCAAAAAACATTTTTTTCTATGGAGAATTTATGTAACAGGAATCTCTTCTATTTATTTAATTTTTTTGTTTAAGATTTTTGTAATTAGCTTTGGTTTTTGGTATTATATATTTTTTATGTTTATTCTATGTAATTATATTTTCGATAACCCTATTAAAATGCAGCTTTTAAGCTTGGTGCAAGCAGCCTTGGAAGTGGCACTGCTCATAGCGAGGGGTTTGAGACTACAAGTTGTGGTTGGGCCATTGAATGACGCTGGTCATAGTTTTGCTTGCCAGCAATTTTTATCTAACGTATGTCCAGATATTTGTTTCGTGGAATTTGTGATGTCCAACTGTAGTTCAGGCTGGGACAAAGCAAGCAAGTTAAGAAAAGGCCAGACGTGTAGTATCTTTAATTTTTATTGGAGCAAACAATATAAACTGCAATCACTATGATAAGGGTCATGAGAACTGATGCTGAAGGACGCCAACGGATTTCTACTCTTAATTTTGATTTCCAGTCTGGATTATTAAATTATTTTGTAAGATGTCTTTTTGATTGATATTTTTGCAGCCATTATTTTTCTGGATTTTTAACTGGACTTTTCGATATTAAAGAACTTATTCACACCAGACTGAATTACAATGATCCTAACATGTAGATTAAATTGTAATGTTGACTTATTTCAATGAGCATGATGCTAATCCGGAGTATAAACTTTTAATTTACTGAATAATCATCCCTGGGAATTTTCTTTTGCTGAATATTAAATTTTATTTATTCAAGTTTAATTTTTGATGTGTTGAATAACATTCTATTTGCAAGAAGATTTTAAACAGGAGTTACAACTTACAATATTTTATTTTATTACCAGGATGTGTTAGTTTCTTTTTTATTTACATGAAACCTACTTCTCTTAAAAAATTTCAAAGAAGTCAACATAATAAACCAACGCAACACACACATCTGTTGTGCATTGTCTTTTTTAAGGAACCTCAACATTTTCCACCACAGAACACCTCCACATACCCCCCCCCCCCCGCTTCATCTTGTCTCTCCTCTCCTCGTGTAAACATCTGAACATTGGGCACCTTCGGCAGGCAAAGCAATGTGACAGCGATGTTGTAATTGCTGTGTGCAGCGCTGTATGTTCTACTGAATAAGCCATTGCAGCGATGCCTCTGCATACTAGCACATCTATGCATCAGCCATTATAATGTGGATTGTTTTGTTTGGTTATATTCTTTTTATTAAACCATGGAGAGAGATGTTTTACGACTTTTTGCCATCGAAGAATTAAATGACACTACAAAAAAATCCTTACCACTGGCCAACTTATTAACAAATTCTTCATTTCCAATAATCCATGGAATACAATTTATTCACTTGCGGCGACGCCATTGCCTGTTCAAAACACACAAGTCGTCTGCATGCAGCGGACTTGTAACAAGTATTTTTTTGCTGCGACTGCTGCAGGTATGCTGCAGCACAATCATGGTAGCTGAATAGATAAAGCGTAAATCGCTGCTGCAGCGCTTTGCCTGCTGAAGGTGCCCACTGGTTAGCTGCCGTCCGACTGTAGCGTTGGTGTCGACCAAGGATGTAGGAGAGTGGAGAGAGGGGTAAGGGGCCAAGACAGAATGTAAATGGAGTGGTGTCCCTGAGATGTTGCTATGTGGGCGGTTGTACACAGTGACACGCTGCCTACCACTGTCCGCAGAGTAGGTAAGTTAACACAAGGTGAGACAGCTCTGCATGTCACACTCTGGGTTTGTTGCATCGTGTTGGCACCAGGCATCCTGCATTTCTAGATGTGGCCCACCATTTAAAGGTAGCGGCACAATCTCCAGCACAGATTGCTTTGCGTGGACAAGCACATTTTAAAATTACCTTTAGTTGTAACTTTTGGATTTTTACCCTCTTTTGATTACACGTATATTTAAAAAATTTTACAGTAAATCAGTAATCACAGAACTGTAGTTTACTTTAGTTCAGTACTGCGTAGCATAAGAATGAATACAAAATAATTTACAGCACAATAAGAACTAACCTTTAGTAGGATTATGCACCAAAAAAGAAGGTTTAGGTTAGCACTCAACATATGTCTTTAGTGCTGGTGAACGGTGATATGCGAGTATGGAACAGTGACTGAATGACGGGGCAGGGGAAACTGGAGATACCCGAGAAAACCTGGCGACCTGCGGCATCGTCTGGCACGATCCTAACATGCCAAAATACAGGAACCGACTCCACCGGGAACAGATCCCAGATCACATTGGTAGGAGGCGAGTGTTCTAGCCACTTGGCCAATCATGGCCACCTTATGCATCTAATTTTACAAATATGTTACACGTACCATCTCATTTACTCCAAATTAGCTACAACAACCCTGCAAGTAAATTTTATATATATATATATATATATATATATAAACACACACACACATATAAATATAAATACACATACATACACACACACACATATATATATATATATAAAATAGGAAGTCGGAGGTCACAACACCAAAGAGATGGGTCAACCAGAAAACAGAACGATAGACATACATACTGTTGTTGACATCAGACAATTTAATATTCAGCTCCCAGCACTAGGTGGAACTAGTCAGGTCATAACTTAATATTTGTAAGCACTGCTACATCTCCATTACATTAATGTACTTACAACTAAAGTTGGACACAGTTCATACAGCTTTCGGTAACAGACTTATCCTTCAGATCCCTAGTTACACGTGCAGCAGTATTATTATTTCATACAATACCTTCCCTGAAATGAAGATGGAATTATAACTAAAAAGTTCAACTGCACAAGCACACTCACTCTGATGCAGCGACGACTGTGTTGCCGTCCGGACTGACACTGATGTGTGTAACTGGCTTTGAGAAACGAGTCAGTACACCATCTCTCTCCATCTCCGGGAACTTGTAACAGCGGAGTGTGTTGTCGTCTGTGCCGACGTACAACTTTGAACCCTGCAAACACACACACACACATCACTATTATGTTACCATTATACTAGTGTGCCTCTCAAGTAAGAGGCCTAGACACACAATGTAACATTCCACATTTGTGGTGCAGTAGCAGAGCATCGCTAAGGGCCAGAAACTGCTACGTTCATGGAAAACTGCATCACATCTATATAGGATGTGCCAAACTGAAATTAGTATTTTCACAAAGTTCTTTTTTTCTATCTATTGGACTTGGAGCAGTAACATTACAATTTTATTTTCTGCTTCTAATAGAACATCTTATGAATTCAGGTGGTATATTTAGAGATAATACAGCCTAGGAAGCTGTTTTTGCCACGTTGTGGGGGCTAAAATAATATTTCCAGTTATGTGTCTTGCATTATTAAAATTATAGAAGCGGAGTATGAAATGTGTGAGTTAGTATAAAAAGTAAGAGGCATGAAGCAATGCCATTCATGCACCTTATTCCTAGTCCTGTTAGACTAGTCATCCACCATACATGACAACCAGCTACTAGGGGAGCTCGTGACCAAAGGACATTTCAATGGTACAACTGGGGTCCTCCACTCTAGGCAACTTCGCATAATGCTCAGTTTGCAATTAGGGGGTCTACGCGTTGGAACAATAACCAAAAACACCACAGACAGCAAGTAAAATGTATAGCGAGAATGAATGTTTATTGTTGGACAGTCTCTACCAGACGTGATGTTGGAAAAGAAGACGTTTGTGTTGGATGAATTCAATAGTACGTAAAGAGACAACAATGGGAGAATTCCGTCACCTGCATTGCAATTCGGAGAATGACCTTCAGAAGTTCTTTAAGTATTACAGAATGGAGCAAGACACTTTTCAATATATTTTTAATGGTATAGAGACAGATATAGCAAAAACATCCCGTTTCAGTGAGACAATAATACCACAGAAATGTTCAACAGCAATATTATAGCAGGTTTAAGTAAATTTTCAGTTTAAGAACTATAAGAAAAACACTGCTAATATAGTTTATTGATCATATTTCAAAAAGTGTTTAGTTCACCACTTAAATTGTTGCAATTCCAAAAAGCCTTCACCTTAATTAAAGCCATATGTTCAGGCCACACAAGTGTCTGAAGACATTTAAAGTCAAACTTCCCGCCTATTCTGTAACCTGTATACAGCAGCACTATTGGTGGTGCTGTGAGTCAGCTGTCTTGAAAATTATGACGGTGAATAATGGACTAGTACGTTTCGCTACCTAATTGTTGAAATCTCGAATAAATACAGTCCACATAATTTGCTCTCAAGGGCCCATTCATTTGGTCCATGGGGCCAGATATGATCTATCCAATATCGCGTTTCAGTCATCTTTCATTGCAATTGTTTCGTTGTATGTACGGGTGTTTCTTTGTTCCATGTTGTTTGCCGTCATCATTGTGCTAGGTTAAGTGGGTTAACTTCGTGTTAGTTGTGAACACTTTCTTTCTCTCTCTTTACCATTGTTCCATAGCAATTAAATAAAAAATAAAACTTTGTGCAACTTTATTATTTTGTCTGTGAGCTGTTTTAGTTAAGGTAGGTTTACTTTGCTATTTATGGAGCGTCTGTTCTGCGAGTTTCATCACAGTTTGTTTCCACATTCCAAGATCTGAACCAGCTGCTGACGCATATTATTTTTAAATACGATCTTTTTTTCGAAAATTTTATCCTACTCATTCTTTCTGGATATTTCATATTATCTGTTAAGAAGCTTGAAATTTTCAACAGAGTTCTCCAAACTCACTACTTCTCTACCAGAACAACTACAGTATATAGTGCAGGGTTCATACAGGCGGAGTCAAATTTATCACCCTGACCATTCCTTGAAACTTCCCTGACCAACATATCAAAAAAATTCTGTTTAGTTTGACAAAAAACCTACGTTGAAGTTGTACCACGATTTTGTTGGCCTCCTACTTCCCTTCAGCCAACCTTGCCTCACCTTTAACATAAAAATCAGAAAGCAGATACATCATAGAAGTAAATTAATTTAACTAACACAAACTCTACGAGAAATTTTCACTCAAATTGACTATGAAAAAGTGATATTTGCTCTAGTAATAGTTGTAAGCACATTTCTTCGTACTTTTTTAAAACTACAACGCACATTTTACGTACAGTATACCATAACCATGGTTACTCATATTATTTTTTTTACAATCATTCAGAATTCAGTAGAATTATGCCTGCTTTCTGACTTTTTTCTGTTGCTCAAAACTAAAATTTTATAAAACATCCATTTATATGATCATAAAAACAGTCCAAACACTGTGTTCAAGAAATTGTAGCCTGTTTATAAAGCAAAAGGCCACTGCTAGCTCCTGCAGCAAGGAATGCCAACTCCTTTCAGTCTTAATTTATTTATTTATATTATACAAAAGTACCTGAGAGCTAAAAGCTCTATATTGGAACTGTACATAACAAGTACAATGGCCTACTACAAAAAAAAAACAATAAAAAATATGATATCTATAAGATATGTCACATAATCAGAAGTAATTTACCAAAAATAATTAATACACTAGCTCATATTATTGTGTCTACATCACACTTTTACAGCACGTCTTTTACACTGTGTACATCGCTATCATTCCCGCGGAAACATTAGTTAGTACACACCACTACCAACCTTCATACACTGCACTACCTTCCAATAACATACATACCAGCCTACATGAACACACTACCTACAACACATCTCCCCCTTTAAGATATTAAACAGAATAGTTTCTATCTTGTCAAAGACTGCCTTTGTCTCGTGGAGCGCCATCGTGGGGCCTGAGGTACCCACTCTGCAAACCGCTGGAACGGCCCCCATGGTTCCTCACTGGGTGTTGGTGAAGCGAGCTCATCTATTGCCCGTGCTTCCCCCTGCAGGTCTACCTGTCGGAGTGGCCCTGGGCTGCATGCGGGTGCTGCTCCTTGTACTGCTGCTCTGCCGCTGCCGGACAGTGCTGTCCCCAGTTTAGCAGGAAGAGTCAAAGGTCCCAATGGCCTGCACAAATTATCTGACTGTTTAGTTGCCTGTGTTGCTGATTCCTGAACTGTTGGTGCCCGGCGCAGCAGTTGGTCTACATGTCGCATGCATGTCTAACCATCACTTCCCTTTACTATGTATGTATATGCTCTTCCCCACGTTGGAGTGAATTGTCCCTTGCATCCACTTCTGTCCGAAAGAATAGGTCCTGAATAACACATCATCGCTCACACCAAACCTTCTTCTTACATCCACATTAGGTGAATCCTCCGGTCCATTTGGATCTTCTTCAGGGTGTCTACCAGATTGTTAAAGTAAACTTTAGTGACTTTTTCTTGCAAAACTGTTCAAACAGAATTAATTAATAATTTTTTTAACAAATGCAACACGGCAGACAATTTTCATTATGTTTCCTCCAATTGTTGATAGCGCAAAGCATGTCCAATTTTTAAATTTGTAATTAATATATACCTAAATTTAAGTTGTCTTTATGAAGATGACTATGAAAACTAATATACAAATTATTTATTTTACTTCAAAGTGAACGAGAAATACTAGTACTGTAAACATGCAGGTTTGACAAATGATTAGACAAGGATCAAACAACCTAAAATAATTTTCGTGACTTACACAAAAATATACTTCAAATTAGTGACTATTGTGGGACTTTCGTGACTTTAGTGACCTAGTAGACACCCTGTTCTTTTGCAGCTGGATTTGCAAGATCTAGTATTGTTCGCAGCCTGCGGCCCGTAAGCAGCTCTGCAGGAGATCTTTGGGTCTCACCACCTGGTGTGGTTCGCCAAGCAAATAACATACAGGCCAACCATGCGTGCCAATCTCCCAACACTATTTTCTTCAGCTTCCCTTTCACTGTCTAGACCATAAGTTCAGCCTGCCCATTGCTGGATGAGTGAAAGGGTGTTGTCTGAATTAGGCGGATCCCATTTTTAGCCAAGAAGTTTCTCATTTCACATGACCCAAAAGCTGTGCCATTGTCAGACACCATATACTGGGGCAACCCATGGTAACTATATATGTCCCGCAGTTCCCGAATCACACTGGCTGAGCTTAAGGATGATATTCTCTTGACTTCCAGCCACTTAAGAGTATGAGTCCACTAAGATCAAAAAATGTTGTCCTAGAAATAGCCCAAAAAAAATGTATGTGAAGGCAGACCCAGGGACTTCCAGTGTTTCCCCATGGTATATCCTGTCTAGGTGGGTCTGCCTGTCTTGCTGACATTCATTGCACTCCCCAACCAACCGTTCAATGTCATCGTCCATCAACGGCCACCACATGTAGCTCCTAGCTAAGGATTTTGACCATACAATTCCATCATGAGCCCCATGGAGTACCTGTGACAGGGAGGCTCGCAAGGATGATGGAATTAGTACTCTAGTGCCCCAGAGTACACACCCTTTGAACACTGGCAACTCATCTCTGCGTCTCTCATATGGTTTAAATTCATCAGAAATCACCCCACCATTCCAACCATTGCTTACCCATTGTCAAACTTCTGCTACGACGTGATCCCGTCCTGTGGCCTCTTCTAACCTCTTAGCATCGACTGGGCAATGTGTCATGGCCTCCAGCATCAAGACATCCCCAACCAATGGAACCAGAACACTTTTCTGAACTGGCAGTCTGCTCAACGCGTCAGCATGACCGAGGCTATGTCCCGGCCTGTAGGTTAACTGGTAGTTGTACATAGACAGCCACAGGTTCCACCGTAACAATCGGGGTGACAAAATGTCCGGTGTCTGTTTGGGTGTAGTAATCACAGGAGCGGTTTGTGATCTGTCACAATGGTAAACGGACGTCCTGCGATATACTGTCGGAATTTGCATACACCAAACATTATGGCCAGAGCTTCCCTGTCCACTTGTGAGTAATTCCTTTCACTTCTCTGGAGAGTTCTGGAACCAAAAGCAATTGGGGCTTTTACTCCATCCTGCAGCACATGAGCTAATACTGCACCAACTCCGTCCTTGGAGGCATCACAGGATAGAATCAAGGGCTTGGCGAATGAAGGTACTGTATATTTTCAATAAGGAATTTTTCCTTCTATGTGAATGTAATTGGCTTCCCTTATATGAAAGTTTATTTAACCTCAATATTTGTGAGTACGGATATAATAATAATTTTTTTTATTGCGCAGTGTATCGTTTCTGAGAAAGGCAAATTGCTTGTATATTTGTTATGGGTGACATAAAATTCCTGAATCTCCTGCATACCTATTTTGTGCATTTACATTTTAATGTAAGAAATCAGTGTACTAATATGCTGAAGCTCTTAAAATTATGCCTTACATACAGTTTTCTATCTAATGTGAGCGTGCCCATGAGATACGTAGCCGAACTGAGATCAACCAAGTGTAGCAACATTTACATATGTTCATATTTTACTTCACTGAAATATACATAGGTAACTTACATATTGTGTTCAATGTATTAGGGAATCTTTTTGAAAATGTCAGTGGCGGCGAGCTTGTATCTATAAAGTTTTTCTGCAAGTTGTTGGATGGAGAGGTGAGTTTAAAATTTCAATAATTAAGTTGAAAAAGCAATAGCATTATGATACTGTTATGACGTTATTAAAAATGATTAATTTTTCTAACTGTGGTCACAATAATACTTACTCACTTGTTTATATATAGTGCACTGGTATTCAAATGAGTACCTATAATATTTAAAAACTGCAGGGATTCCTGGAGAGGATATATACTGTACACAACACAGCTGCCTGCACACTTGAGTGGACAGTAAATGTATGTGACAAATGTGTGGCAAAACAAGTTAATATGACTGTTTTTGGGATTAAAACAAATTGTTATCGTACACAGATCTTATTAATAATGATAAAATTTTTTTGCTAAATTTCTGCACATTGATTCAATCCATATATATTTCATAAATGAGTGAAGATTGTGTCGTGCAAGACTGTGATTAGTGTTACCTGGACACACGTGCCCAGTTTGAATTTCCCGCTCTCGGGTGACTATATTGGACGTACATTTTGGTGTGAGTTGGCAACCTTGTCATTGCCAACTCTTAGGTTGGTATCCCTGTTCCAGCAACAAGAGGACAGTCTACAACTCAACATGGCGGTGAGTGGTCGTGTCGGTGGACTCGTTCGCCAAATATTGTTAAATCGTTAAGTAAATGTTACATCCATTTAGTTTACAGTCCTTTGTCTCGTTCATGTAACACACTCATACATAGCAAACTGACTGTAGCGATAGTATTTTTAAAATATTTTATAATTTAAGGTAGTTAACATATTTTATGTAAAGGAAATAAATAGTTCCCTTTCAATTTAGGAAATATTACCATAACTTTATAGAAAATTTACCGTTTATACAGTTTAGCAAAGTGATTATAACCTACCCTAACCTCTCAGTGGTCAGGACAAATGTAAGGCCACTCAATCCTATGTTATCTGTTCTAGTGATTTTACACGTCAGTTTATACATAAAATTACTTCAATAAGTTGTGAAATTACTACGTTTAGTGAACCTATGTTCCGTTTATTGTCAGTTGTGATGTAACAACTTAACTGAGGCACACGTTTTGGGCGCCATAGCTGAGACCCTGTTAAGACACTGTCGTCTTAATCTTGGCGCGTCATAATATATCGGTGGTCACGTTTTACTGTCTGACGTCTTACCCAAGTCACATTCGTGTTATGACGGGACCAAAGAAGATCCGTAATCTACCTGCTGGTATCCCTCCCAGTAGACGTTGAAAAATAGCTCGCCAACTGCTTACCCCAAAAAGTACTTTCTTCACCCGAAACAGGCCCTTCATTGTGTTTACCGTGAGAATTTCTGATGTTGAGTCATCAACTGACGGTTGCAAATAGGCCTCTTCCAAGTTGAACTTTGTAAACAGTGTTCCACCAGCTAAATAAGAAAATGTCTCGTTAACTGTAGGTTGTGGGTAAGTGCTGACTTTGCTGACAGTATTGACCGTACACTTGTAGTCCCTGCACAGTCGTATCGAGCCAACAGTTTTCCGGACAGCGACAACTGGCGTGGCCCATGTAGAGAAGGTTACTGGTTCAAACACTCCCCTTTCTACTAATCTATTTCGGCACTGACCTGGTCCCGGAGTGCAAAGGCTACGGAACGACTTTTCCGGAAGATGGGCTTTACATCTGTATGTAGCTCAAGTGTGACTGGCGGCTCTGTATACTGGCCCATCTCGCTGCTGGAGAAGACTTTAGGGTACCTGTTAATGATCTGGCTTGCTCTTGCCTCTTGGTCTACCGAGAAAACCCCTTGTATTGAAATTCCAAGTGGTTCCAACCAGTTATGGCCCAGCAAACTTGGACCGCTGCCTTCTGCTACTAGCAGAGATAGGTAGACGTCCCTGACCTTGGTTTGTACTCGTACGTGGTGGGATCTCGAAACTTGCAATCGTTCCTGGGACCACGTGTGCAATACTATCTCGTTTGGTTGTAATGGTGGACTCTCTGGAAAGAGTTGTTTGTATGTGGCCCAACACATAATGGTCTGCCCAGCTCCAGTATCTACTTCCATGCGGTGAGCCCTACCATCCAACCTTACTTCCACCCTGATTGGTACCTGTTTGTTCTTCCCATTTGTTTCTACATTAAACAAACCATAAAAAGATTCCTCCTCATCGCTAGGCAACTCTACCGACTCTGATACCCTACAGGCAGTGCCTCCACCTGGGTTAACCTTACCCCCAGGTGGCTTACGTGTCTGTGAACTCGTACTACTTGTTCGCTTTTTTGTGATGCAGGCCCTTTCCAAGTGGTCTACTTTCTTACAGAAATGGCAGACAACGTTAGTGTGTCTACATTTGTCTGGTGAGTGCACCCCTTTACACCTCCAACATAATTTGCCATAACCTCACCCCTCATCTTTTCCTTCACAAGTATCATTTTCCCTGAAATTATCCGGTACAACCATAGCTTGTGGTGGGCTCCTCACCTCCTTCGCTTGTCGAACATTTGCTTTCACTTTATGAACAGCTAACCCGCCCAACTCTTCCTCCCTGTTTGCTCTAATGTTTTCAATGTTCCGCCCTGTGGCTTCAACTGCAGTTGCAACCTCAACAGCATCTTTAAATGTCAATTTGTCTTTGGATAACAACGCATGCCGTATCGTTTTATCGCGCACCCCGCACACAAATCCATCCCATCACATTCTTTCTAAGGTTGGGAAATTACAATGTGCGGACATTCTCCGCAGCTCCGCCACATACTGAGCTACCGTTTTCCCTTCCTGCTGATTTCTTTGATGGAAGCGAAAAGACTCTACCACTTCACTTGGTTCCGGATCAAAGTGAGTACTAAGCAGGGTTAAGACCTCCCCTAACCCTACCTCCGAAGTGACCTTCGGAGCGATCAACGAATTATCTCTAAGATGAAACTCATACGGGACGACGTCGCACTTGCCTATTCTCTCAGTAATAACATCATTATAATTCTTCAAGATTATTTGCACATCCCGCTCTCTATTAACCCCTTCCTCAGTAACCACATGTATTTTTTATACACACTTACGCTCCAATTTCATCTGAAGCTGTTAGTTAAAGCCGAATGACAACGAACTTTCTTTGAAATTTACTTTAGCCTGCACTAAGCTCAGAAAATCCAAGCCTAAAATCGCCTGTACACACACAATCTTTTTACCACCGCAAAACAAAAGTTGCAGTAGTGAAACTATTAAAGCTCAAAATACAGAAATCCCCCTGGTGGTACCACATCACGAAGGCCTAGGCAAACTCCAACCCACTCTCAACTCAGGCAACAAAATCTTGTCCTCCTCACCACAAACCCAAAACCTTCTTTCAAAACCACCCAGGCTAGTTTTCAGACAACCACCTAACCTCCGCAAGAAACTAATACGTCCCAAACTCCCACCTTCTACAGCTACCAACACTATTACCAATCTCAAAGGTTCTCATATCTGTAATAACTTATGTTGTGGCTCCTGTGCCATCCACCAGCCCTCTACATCATTCAAAAGCACAAACCAACCACATCTACCCCATCCAAGGCAGTTACACTTGTGGTACAAAGAACTTGATCTACCAGCTACAGTGATGCTGAATATATTGGCCTCACCACCAACACTCTGAGACAGAGAATGGATGGCCACAGAGCAGACACCAGACAAGCCATAGCAGGTAAAGACACCAACTCACAGGATAAATCAGTTGCTAACCATGCAGCCCATCATAACAAGGACTTTAACTCTCGCTACAGCACTAGAGTGGTGAGGGCCCTGCCACCTACAAGCAATAGCTCTGAACTCAGACGATGGGAACTAGTTCATCAATATATCACTAAATTCAGGCAACCACCAGGTATCAATATAAGATAACATCCCCGGTCATTCAGCTTCCCACAACCACTGTAACCGTATACCCTCATTATCCTCTTCTACTTGACGCTCTTGAATCTCCCACCTCATATCAGTTCAACCACTGGCCGCTAGGTGCATCAGCATCAGTGCATCGGCAGCCACACTGCAGTCAGCCATGTCTCTTCGCCCGAGGAACTTGCTCTAAGCAGCGAAATGTCGCGATACATGCTTTCGCGATTATGTATCATCCTATTTGTGTGTGTATCTGTCAAGTACTAAAACGTGAGTACTTGTGTTTCTGTCTTTGGAAATACAAAAATCAGTAGACCCTAAGTCAATTTCTTTGTATTCTTTACAAATCACACATCTGCCTAGTCAAGTGACATGAAGGTTGTAAATAAAAAAACAGTACAATATCATGCAGCTTAGTAATTATGACAACTAATTTGAAATGTTTTACAATAACACTGTACATATGACTGAGGGAGCAGCAATTTGACGAACCTTCTGAGCAAGAGCCAGGGCATTCTCGCCAACACAGTGAGATGAAGGGTCGTCATCCTCGAGCCCCAACCAGACTCTGATATCTCCGTCGTTGCCGCACGTCAGTATGTACCTGGAGCACACGGGCAGTACAGTGTACAGATGCAAACCCAGTGCACCAAACCCAGCCATAAACACAATATAACATACACTTACAAACAAAAAATACATGACATCACTCTTCTTACTAGGATACTGAGACTTAATATTTTTACTTTGTGATACCAAGAATGATAAAGTATGGTAGATGAGTTTTCAGGCAAAGTACATTTTAAAATGTAAACTGGTATACCTAGTTCATAGAACAGAGTCTGATACTATGTAGGCATAGTGGCACCAAAAAGTAAAATAAAACCATTCCACTGTTTTTTACCCTTTGCAATAGCACATTGAAACATTACATTTTCTCTTACTGCGCCCGCTTGAAAACTCTGACGTTCACTTGAACTCACCATTAGCGTCTGAAAGATTGAGAGGATGTTATGAAATGCATGGCATCATTAACACCATTTTTAATGTCACAAATTCTTGGTTTAAGTTAAATTGGTTGTATCTGGATATAAAAAAGCCCACTCACTTCATTGTCAAACACCAAAGCAGGTTCTCAAATGTCTATCACAAAGCCTAACAACTTATCTCTACACATTTGCTTTGTGGTAGGTAACCATGTGCTTGAGGACAACGATTGAACCTAAGCTTATACATGCTAATTGGCTTTTATTACTTTGTTCATTAGCATCTTAATTCTTTGTGTACATGCATGGCACAATTCATATAATTTTTTTAATAAACACTTTGAAGTTGTCTAGATATAAATGGCTTGTGCATATTGGTTGTCAGTGAAAGTTGCCACTTCCCTGCTTGTGTCTGGCTATTTGAAGTGACGCGAGTCTCCGCACTGCATGTCCGGGACAAACTTCGACTGGCGGACTGCTGCTCAAACTACACTTGAACCAAAGTGTTTAAAATTCACTATTACATTTGAAATAAAAAAAAATTGTAATTACAGTAACTTTATTTGAAATATGTATTTATATGCATGAGAAACAATAATTAAAACTGCAGAGAGTGACTATTAGATTGGCCACTGTGCGTATGAAGTAGTCTCTCTTGACAACACTGCTAGCTGCAACTGCAGATATGAGTAGTACTGCACACGAGGACTTCACAAGTTCGTGCACTCTTTCAGAACATTGGTTCATGAACATAACAGAGAAAGAGAATGAAAATTAAAACCTTTATGCCTTCAATAGGTCACTTATATTATTCAGTTGACTAATGAGTAATTGTCTAGAATGAAATACGTTTGGTATCATATTGAGAATTTTCAGTACAAAACAATGTTACGTCTTTATTCTGCTTATCAATTTCTCATGCACTGTTTACATAATAAATTAAGACTTATTCCACAATTTTGGAGGTATTTAAAATTAACCAAACACATTGGTTAGGAAATACGCATTCCACCAAAATATTTGACAGTTCATCAAATTTGACAGTAACAGAACAATTTTATTGGAACGAAAACTTTGACCACATTTCGTCAAATATTCATCTTCTTAATTTACTGTCAAATATAACTGAAGACAAAAAGTAAAAACAGTGTGACAGGGTTTGCCCATCCTTTCATACAATGAACTACATAAATGTACTTACTTTCCTTCCTCTGAATAACAAACATCCGTATGACCATCGGTATGAGCATAACGAACAGGGTTATTTGTCATTGGCATTTTCAGAACTTTTAAGTTACATGTACCATTCAAAAGATTTCAATATATAGTTACTTTTAAAAAATAACACAAACACAACCAGAAATCAGCAGAGCAGACTGTCAATAAACCCGCCAAAACTTTAACCATAGATAATGACTACAGGAACAGAGAAATCCGCCAACAAGCAAGAAGGTTAGGATAAGGTTATTTCTACTACAGGTTAGAAAGATCAATGTTATAAGTTTGGCACAGGGAAAATTTCTGCCACTTGAGCGCTTGTATCGCTAATGCACCAAACTGACCAATCACAGAGCTTTCCTGAATTGTAAGTTACGTTAAGTTGATAATTGAAAACGCGAAATTGGTTTCTTTTCACTTTAAAACTAAATTGAATAACTAATAAAATTTCCACGTTTATTTAAATTTAATGTTACTATGGTTTTGTATTTATCTGGTCTCTTAGCGATTGAAGCGAAACTAGTGGCAGAAAATTTCCCTGTGCCAAGCTCTCCCATAAGAAAACGTATTTTCTTTCTAACATGTAGTAGAATTAACCTTAGTTAGGAGCGTAGAAGTATAAGGAGTTGCACGGTCTGAGGAAGATGTCTTGACACTGCGTATGCTCTTGCTTATTATGTACCACCACCGCAAAGTTCCTTCGCGCACAAACCCTGCTAACGTCAAGTTCACTTCGAAAGCGATTATGTACAACCAAGTTGCGTTTGCACTCGTGAGCTCGGACGCAACTAACATAAATTTGCGCGGCTATGGAAGGCCGATCAAAGTAACTAAGGGCCGTAGTTATAAACGTCCTCCTAAGGCTTGCTGGCAAGCCCCTGGCCTTTATTCGCGCAGCAGTTCGCTGGTGGTCTTCCACCCTTCCTACACTATAGTTGTCTGCCGATGGATCACCAGGAGATCGCTGGCTGAAAGGGAGTTGGATGGTTCTCCTTCATAAAATTTGACCACACAGCCTCATTTTTAGCAGCGAACATAGACTCAAGTGCTCAAAGACCACTGTTATGAACACACCTAACTTTAAAAATAAAATCGTTTAGATTTTGTTTTCTTTATCTGTAAACAATTTTGTTGTCTTTGTAGTGGGGCACACATGAGATATTCGAAGTGGTTGAAGGAAGTCGCGGAAAAGTTTGACTATGGAAGGTAAAAATTCGACAGTGCGATACAATCCTAAAGAAAAAGCAATTTTTTTGACCTGATAAAAAATACAAAAACATAACTACAAATTAGAAAACTGACTCCGTATCCAACTAAAACAAAAGTAAATGTGGAAGAAAATCACTGCAGAATGTAATGGTTGCTATGTATCGTACAGAGATGAACTGCAGTTGAAAAGGGAACTTCCATGTCCCTAATATATATTTTGGGTAGTCATGCATGTCTTTGATCATCTATTTATTCATATTAGTTGACAACTTCATCCATGTGCCGCATGAATTCGTTAAAATTCCTCACCATTTTTCATAACTGGTCTCTAGAGAACAGCTGGTGATTCGCCGAATGAGGTCTGGGGGTCTATTCACTAACTTTTCCTTAGTTACGGCCAGTAACTTTAAGTTACGGATCGCTTAACGCTGCTTACCTTAATTTGCGATTCACTAAGCACTAACCGTAACAAATTCAGCTGACTTTAATATTACGGGCATGTTACTTGGCAACACTGTAGGACTCCCGTCATATTACTGCTCACTGCCACTCGGATCATTGATTGTACATGCAGAAATTGCCTTCACGTGGCAGTGAAATATCTCGCGCAAAAAAAAAATTTTTGGTTTATGTTTATGTGCTCAGAGTTGTTTACATAACATACTACTCGATTTCGGCGAAATTAATTAAATTTTACGTTGAAACTGTAAAATTTGTCTATTTTTAGTTGTGGAATATATAAATATAACGAAGTTTTTGTTGGAATATGTACGATGTTATTTGTAAAAACGTATTTTTGCCGCGTAGAGCATAGTCTAAAAAGTTTATACATGCGTGCTGTTTGCGCAATAACATATATCTTCTCGTTTTTACTTTTTATCTTATAATACTAAGAAACCTATACTTTCTGTACAGATGGTCAAAACATTCCTTTCGTGTACGGATTTGTAGGTAGGTCTTGTTCTGTACTGCAAGAATGATTGTCAAGTTTTCATGTTTCATTTGAATGGGCAAATTTAATTTTCTGTAGTAACTGCTTATACAGTTTTAGATTTTGCGTTAATATTTTTCGTGGGTTAATATTTCCGTAACAGATATTGAAAATGGAAATACGTGTTCAGTAGAATCACATGTGTTTTATTAGTTAGCAACTTGAAAATAAATCCGCGATGGTCTGGTAAATTGCTTAGTTCAAATATTTACACTAGATACTTTAAGGAGAATGTCTACATTTAGTTCATTACACCTGAAACGCCACAAACTCGAAAAATAGCCTGCCAATCTCATCGTAGCAAATGAAATAGTTTCAAATTAGAAACCGCAATGCAATACATCACATGTATACCTACCGCTAAGTCATTCCTTCAAGTTTTCAATATTGTATACCATGAGCTCTTAAATAATTTAATGTTGTGTCATGTTTTCACTGTCGAAAAGAACCTAATACACCAATGTAGGCCTGGGTATAGCATATTAATAAGCATTTTTACACTTGAAATAAAATATTTTATATTGTACTATGATCAGAATGTGGTACGTGTGATAACAAGAAAGAACAGTATCAAGTTGTAATATAAATTGTGTGCAAGAAAGAATTAAGTTCCAATTGCATATTTTTGTTTCATTGAAATGTGAAAATATATTTGCTATTTTTTTGCAAGAAT
>PNEQ01069050.1:0-27971 GCA_003012365.1 Medauroidea extradentata | reverse complement strand
TTTCTTATAACTATACCGACACTTTTGATAGCAGTGATAAGCAATATTACAACAATTTGTTGTAATCTATGTATTGCACTAAACAAGCAGTCGGTCTTCTGACTTAGTTTGTTTCCTCTACAAGAAATTTGGTTGGTTTTCTTATAGTTATTTTACTCTCTTTGGCACTTTATTTTAAATTCTTCAAATTTAATCGGGCCCTCACGTTGGGTGTTCTAGATGTTTCCATTTTTCTGTTTGTTCCCGGAACAACTTATAAACTTCTTAAACTCATTGCTAGCTCAAGTTTGGAAATCTCAGGTCGATCTTAGGTTTTGTACATTTGAAGTGAATCACACCTGTTGCGATATAAGAAGAATTTTGAAGTCGTTTGTTCTGTCTAATCAACAAAATTTTCGGGAACTTGACACGACGGCGTAGTTTGGGTGGGTCTTACCGAGGATGTCTTGCAGTAGGTCTGGACGGTTGTCTCTAGATCATCCCTCGATACTCATTCGACCACATCCTTCTCGTCCTGGGGCGGCGACCACGTACTCCCGATGCTCGTAAGACGATCGTGACCTCTTCGTCCTCAGATGAAGCTCTCGTTCCCCTCGTTCATTGAATAGTGGACCCGTCGAACCGTAGACTTCGGAGACTTGGACAGCAACGAACACGAAGTGGACTATGGAATGGCCTGATCCACGGGCTCTTCTTTTCAATTCCCTGGAACATCCTTCTTCGGCGTTGACATCGTGTATGATTTTCCAATGAAATTCTCCTGGTATTAGTCGTAGAAGTAAAGTGAGACCTTTCTGACGACGCGTATGAACAATTTAGCGGCTCATCGAAGAAATCCTCAGGTCTTCTTGACTACACGTCTGTTCGGCATCATGGACGAGAACGTTCTTTTTTCCATAAAATTTTCTCAATCGTTCTTCAACAAAACTACTTCTCTTGTTTTAACGTCGCAACACCCATTCCAATCAATACTTTCCTCGTAGCTGACCCCGGGTTTGTTCGCCAATATGATCAGATCAGGTTGTAATCCGTGATATAAAACAAAATATTCCTAGCATAGATATAAAAGCTGTAGAAGTCATTAAAGTCTCAAAACCACAATACCGTATACATTCAATACATAGACAATTAAAACTTACATTCTTCCTGGCACGTGGTAACTATGGTCATAGAATAGTAAATACCTAGGTTAATTGACAAATAAATTGAAATTTATACGCATCTGTAACATTGGACAAAATGCTATTTACAGCCCTAAGCTTGGAATATTATTTAATTAATTACATAATAACTATAATGATAACAATTTTTGCAACTGGTCTACCGCCCAGTGGCAAGCATAACCATCCCCTTTACACCATCCTTTCCACAGTTTTTCTATATGGTCTCGCTCCCCTGAAAGACACCAACCCCCTTGCAACAAATTCCACTCCCTGGGAGTTCATACCAACATTGACTGTCGTTTTGATCACATTCTCAGCCAGACCCGCTATAATTTTTTACGGTTGTTTCCTTTACGTTTATAGATACCCTTTTCCAGATGTTCACTTAGTGTACATCAACTCCTTCACCAGTCACTATCCTATACATGTTATCATTCTTTCCATCATTCTCCTGTCCTTCAGTGTGTTCCATCCTATGTCTCTCATCATCTTTGGCAGTCTGAAATTACCTTCATACTCTCCAAACTGTCCCATCATTCCCCACTTAACCTTCACCCATCTAGCTGGCTGGCGAGGACATCTAATGCTAAATTATAGATTCACGCATTACATACAAAGCTTAGGGGTCGGTGAGGGAGTGGAATTTATGTTTAGAGGAGTTGGTGAAGGTGGCTGGAAAGTTTAGGAGGGGTTTGAGAAGTATTTGAGGAAGTGGTTAGAACTTGCCACCTGGAGGTTGTCCAATTGGAAGAAAATTATTATTATTCACTGCATTTATCGTTCAATTAAGTCTTTATATCCTATATGTTATGTGCACTAGGGACTGAGTGAATAAACAATTCAATATGTATTATGTAATAGCTCTAAATTCTTGTGACATCATTGTGCAGTTTGCAATTGGGTGTTCTTTGCAAAAAACTGAGGTGTGGTAGGTTTAAACCTTAAGTATGAGTATAATTGTTACACTAGTTGATGTAAAGTGAAAGAAAAGGGATACAAAACAATGGTGAGACCTATTTTGGAGTATGTGGCGGCAGTCTGGGACCCGTACGTGGGAAGGGAAGTGGTAGAGATGGAGAAGGCGCAGAGAAGGACTGCTAGGTGGGTCACAAATAAGTGGAGGACACAGGGGGAGAGAGAGGAGGATTTCAGACCATCAGTAATGGTAAGAGGCCTGGGGTGGGGCACACTGCAGGAGAGGAGGAGAGTGGAGCGGCTGGTAAGGATGTTTAAGGCAGTGAGGGGGGTGGGTGGGTGTTCACAACTGGGTAACAAGATACAGAGAGGTTTATTCAAGGGAAGGGTTGATCACGAGTGGAAGATACAGAGGGTGGGGAAAAGGACGGACAGAGGAAAAAACACTATGATGGTGAGAACGGTAGAGGATTGGAATGAGTTGGCGAGGGATGTGGTTAAGGTGACAGGAGCAAGGGAGTTTAAAAAAAGGTTGATGGGGTCGAAAAATTGAGAAAAGGTAGGTTAAGCAGATCCTTGCCACAGGGCTGTGGCCCAATTGCAAGAAGAAGAAAAAAAAAATTATCTTGCTGTTTTTATGGTTTCCTACACTTGCTTGTTTGCTGGTTTACACAGGCGACCTATAACTTTACTATGCATATAAACTACTAATTTGAATTGTTTAATTTCTTACACATAATTTATGCTAACTCAATGTTTCTATTATTGTTATAAACTGCTCGCATTTGCATGTTTCTGTGACAGTTAATCACATGATCCCTATCTTGAGCTCTGCTCAAGGGGATTGGTAAGTCATATAAATAAAATTAATAAATCTTAAATATTTTTGTCACCGATTGTTTCTCTTTTATGTTTCTGTCCTATTCTTAAATTTACTAACTGAAGACCTCAGAAGTAAATAGTGATAACCATCATTCCTGTAGTTATCAGTTTAGCTGTAATAAAGTATGTCAAAGCTTGACAAAAGTGTTACATAAATTCAACATCTATTATGCAGTTTAAAGTGAAGTACTTTCATATTTTGTAAATAATTACCGGTACTTCTTTTAAATTTACAAATATAATTATTTTTCATCGGCAGTGTTATGGGTTATAATTATTTACTCCAGAGATCTTTAATTTTTTGTAGTCTAACATTATTTACTGGTGGGTTGTTTTAATCCACTCCTCGAATATAAGAGAGTGTCTTTTTGCAATTATTATGTATTACCTATTACAGGACCTAATTAAAATATTTCTCCATAGCACATGTTAGGAATGGCTAAACAGTTTTTGTGTAGAATCCATTAAAACATACCACATTAATAAAATGTTTACCTCAAAAAAGTCGGTAAAGATCTCTAAAGTAAAACAAATACACAACTTACCTTTTAGAATATGGTTCAGCAGACAAATCCTTGTGTATTCCAAGTCAACATGCTTTTACATTTTATCACAAAGTCTTTCCCACATATAATTGCTTTTAAAACCAGTATAATACAATTTCCATCCTTATCACTCTTATTTGTGGACGAGCATTAAACATTCGGTATGCTGTCATATATAGTCTTACACTACACAAATTATTGCAGCATAATTACATTATTTCCACATTGTATAATTTCGCCATAAAACAGCTACAAACATTTGCTTTTGTCAAAATCAGGATGTGTTTGCTTGAAGACGAAAATAATTAATACAAATTCAATTATATACACACACAACACAATTTGCCATGCCCACGAAGTTGAAAAATATTTACTTTTTAATATGTTTATCAACAAATTTTTTTCACGACCTCCTTGTTTCATTGCATAAATTGTGCAAAAATTCGTAGTCTAAATGGCTTAACGCTGTGTTGCCAAGTCATCTGACCTTAGTTTCGAAGTCAATAGAATCTGTTAACAACAGTGCGTACTGAATACCAAATATACAGTGGTGTTGTTAACAGTTTAGGTCTCGGAAGGCTACTGACCTAAACTACAGAAAGTTAGTGAATGGACCCCCAGAACTAGCGTAATATATGATGGAACTGCTAGTCACAAAAAAACAGATTTCAACTTTATATGAACTTTCAAAATCACCAACTCCCTCTGAATGGGTATTTAGTGCGAGTAGACATGAAAAAGGGCGATGTGATGGGGTCAGAGGTCTAGTGAAACATCATACCACTAAACATAATCTATGTATTTGTAAGCCTGCAATATAAGCCATTCAGTGTGCAAAACACTTTGTCCAAGCAGTTTCAGAGTAAACTACAGTACTGTAATCTGGTTGATTCTATTAAAGAGGATAGTGTGCAAAATTTTTGTGGTAGAAAACTTAGAGTGGAAAACAATCGAACCAGTGAAAGTGATCCAAAAGTCTTATGTATGGGTTTATGATGAAAACATGCTCTCCATTTCTAGAACAGCAGGAAGTGTCATGGAAAATTTTCCATCTGGTACCTAACAGTAAAGGTATAACAGTTGATCAACTTTACTCCTATAGCTTAAAGACTGGAGTATTTGTGGTCTGGTGGGTGGCAGAAGTCACACAGATCGGCTATGAGTAACAGGACATTACTGTTAACTTCTTGCTGCTTCACGGCCCATCCAGTGGATACCACTTTCCTGACGAGAAACAGTAAGCTTATCACACATGTTCAATATAGCTGCATAATATACTGAAGATAATTTATCCTCCTGAACCTGTGAGTGCATCAGCAAGACTTCATTCCATACTAGATGCTTATACTAAATCTATTGAGTAAATTGTTAGTGCGTATAATGGATTAAGATGATAGAAGTAATGTCTATATAGCACCAACAAATTTATATAGTATCAACGAAACATATCCACAATGCCTAATTAGTCAAACAGTAAAATTTTTTTCCGAAAACAATTATTGGAAAGTTTTAGAAGAAAATTGGAATTTTTCCTTTTTCATGACACGTACACGTACACATACAACTTTTGGAATGTTTACAGAATTTTTTAGATTGGTATTTTTGAGTAAAATATTTGTTTAAAAATGTTTTAGTTCATTTTTAATTTTGGTTTTAATGTTGATTTTGGAAATATTTTATTATGTATATGTTTGAACACAAATAGTACTTCAATTCAAAAAACATTCATCCATTTATCTCTTATTTGTTTAGAAAATATTGCAATTCAATAAATACACATTGAATATACTCTCTCATGTTGCAACATATTAAAGTTTTAGGATAGTCAAAGACAGTGATTACACCAGTTTTTTTTTTTGCTACTGTCTGGATATGGATTAGACCTCTCCTTTTTTTTTTTTTTTCATCTTATCACATTTATTTTCTTCATATTAATTTTGTTATTGTTCATGATTGACCATCTCTTTGTATTCTTGCAACTTGTTTTCTTCATAACCTCTTTATAAATCACACAATCCTCTGCAAATAGCATCAATTGACTATGGTCCGTCTCATGTAAGTAAACCATTTTTTGATAGTTGTGTTAGCGGTGCTATTTAAATCTGTCACCATGGAATAAGCAGTGTATTCTTCTCTCCTAAGTAATCTATATATATAAAAATGAAAGGTGACTGATTGACTGACTGACTGACTGACTGACTGACTGACTGACTGACTGACTGACTGACATATCAAACTGCAGCCCAAACTACTGGACCTAGAATCGTGAAATTTTTTGTGGGGGTTCCCTTCAGGTCGTAGGCGAGCACTAAGGAGGGATTTTTCGAAATTTGACCTCTAAGGGGGTGAAAAGGGGTGAAATGTGTTTCCGAAGAAACGTCGATAGAGCTCGAACCCGACGGCCTATCATCGTGATTTTTACTTTACTAGGACACTCGTAAAAATGCATATTAGCCAATTAATGGATTTTTCGAAGTTCAACATTTAAGGGGCTGAAAAGACGTTAAATGTGTTTCGAATCAACTATTGATATCTATCGAAACTTTCGGGATAAAGAGTTGATATTCACTTCAAAATATTGCTTACGTAAATACCCAAAAAGTAGTTTTAGGTTTTTTTGAAATTCGAACCCCAGACAGTAAAAAGGGGCAAAATGTGTTTTTAATGAATCGTCTTTATCTTTGAAACACAATTGGCTATCGTCGTGATTTTAACTTTAATTGGTTACTTTTACAAGGCAGGACTCAAAATCGTTTCGAAATTATTTATTTAAAGGGGTGAAAATACGTGAAATGTGTTTTCGATTATCCTTCCATATCTATTGAATCAATCGAGATATCGAAGTACTCTTTGCTTTAAATTGGTGCTTTTGTAAGTATCCCAAGTACCATTTAAAATATATTTTCCGAATTCGGCCCTAAACTGGTTAAAAAATGGGGTAATATGAGTTTTCGACTCACATTCGATATATATCGATCCCATAGTTTTTTATATAGAGACGTGATTTTTCTTAAGGATTGATGCTTACTCAAATACCTAAAAAGTAATTTCAGGAATTTTCGAAATTCGCCACCTAAGGACGTGAAAAGGGGTAAAAAGTGGTGAAAAGCATTTGCAATTAATTGTCTATATATATTGAACCCAGCGGGCTAATGTTGTGTTTTTTACGTCCACGAGATACCAATAAAGTATTCTAAAACGTTATTCAAGGGTTTTTCAAAATTTACTCTCTTAAGTGGTGAAAAGACCTTGAACTTGTTTTAGATAAATCCTCGATATCTATTGAACCCGTCGAGATATAAAATTAATTTTTGCTTCAGGATGATGATTACAGAAATTACCGCAAAACAGTTTTCAGATTTTTTGAAATTCAATTTCTCAATACTGTGCAGGGGTGATATGTGTTTTTTTAGTGAATGATCGATTTTAATTCAACTGGACGGGCTAGCGATGTGATTTACACTTCAGTTGGATACTTATACAAATGTCTAAGATGTAAATTTAAAATATTTCGAAATTCGACACCCAAAAGGGTGAAAAAACACAAAATTTGTTTTCCATCAACCCACGATATCTATCTAACCAGTAGCGATATTGAGGTGTTGTTCGCGTCAGAGTGATGCTTACGTAAGTATTTAAAAAAATATGTATGTATTTTTTTTTATTTGTAAGAAACGTAATTATTAAGAATAAAACTTAGTTGGTCAATAATCAAGGCAGACGATCCAAAAAGCAGGAACGAGCAGCGAGAAACAACTTATACAGGAGTTTCACTACAGTAACCTATCGAGACGTAGTGTTGTACAACCTCTATGAGCCCAGGACACAGATATATATATATTTTTTTAATAAATTTTATTTTCATGACTTATTTCGGCGTTACGTGACGCAGTTGTTTGTTACTCAGGTCTAAATTCCAGGAGGTTCTGGGCTCGAATTCCGTTAAAAGCTGTGTGCGAACGTTCAATTCTGACACACAAAAACTACAAGGCAGATCGAATTAGTGCAATTTACACGTAGTCTTTAAAAGGGGTAAAATTGCAGTTCACTTTCCACTTAGGTTCCTCTACAATATCAGCTGACATATCGTCGGTATACTGCCAATAGTGATTAAGTCATAAATGCTATTTCGTTTGAAAACAGTATTAAATTGTAGATATTAACAAAAATTTGGTATGTTACTACACTGTGACACAACGGTACGAAACGACGAATAGACTTTAAACTTGGGCAATTGTTCGTGAACAACATATACATATTACTAGCATTTTTATAATTTTATCTCATTTTGACTTTGTCACTTTTGGCAGTAAACCGACGATATATCATCTCACTAATCTCAAGTTTGGGCACCAAACATGTTTCCGCGAAACCTTTACCCACTGATGTCAATAAAGTTAACGTGAATATTTTGAAAATATATAATTGAGGGCACCGTCACCAATGATTATGCACATGATAAACAGATGTTTCTCATTCGATTAACCTCTTACCTTAGGTGTCTGTAATCACCCCACAACGTCAAATAGGCAGGGCTATAAATAAGGCCCAGGCAAAGTCGCTGTTAGTGGCAGGGACAAACTTAAGACTGCTTTTCGCGTGGACAGCTATAGCTACTTATCCTGCTGCAGAATTAGTTCAACTAGCCGCTTGGACATTCTAACACTTGATGACTGAAGTACCAATCTTGTGTACAAAGAGGTTTTTCAATTAAAGTAAATATTATCAGTTACAAATAATTACTCGCAAGCAAAGCCGCGGGGGACTGCTAGTTTTTACATAAAGTCGGTAGCTGGCTCTCATAATATAAAGTAAGTTACATCAAAATGAAATGTATTTTTCCATAGAAATTGGTACACATGATAAGCTCCAGAACTGTCAAAAAATTTTATTCTTTGTGAGACAGACTGTGTGTACACCTATCAGAGTGTAATTTTCCATTATGATAGATAAAAATGGGCTCAACACACATCCTTGTGGCACATCTGACATCACCCCTCCTTTGCCTAACATTCCCCACTCTCACCTTCTATTTCCATCATTTTAAGAAGTCAACAAATTCACACCGCCACCCATTTGTCCTCTAGGAGTTCATATACTTTCTTATCAGTATTCAGTGTTGCGTCTTGTCCAAAGCCATGAAACAAGTAGGCTATCTGTGGTAAATATCAAGAATCAGTAGTAATTGTGTACCGGCCAAACTATTGATTTTAGGTGTTTAGTTTACTGATGAGAAATGTTTCGAGAGACGTTAGTAGTACTCCTGTGTCTCATTTATTGTTCTTCATTTTTTATTCTTGTTACCGAAGTACAATGTACACAAAATGTTTCATACTGAACGAAAACAAATCACTGTTGCACTGACCTACATCTTACTATAGTATGTATTATTCACTCTACTCCTGCACGACCATTATTCTAATCTGAAACAAATGGGCACCAAACCTACAACCATTCTCATCGCTGCACATAACTCTTCTGCTTCCCGCTTTCTTTCTTTATGGTGTGATTTCGCTTCAGCCAATCTGCTATTTGCAGCTATGTGGGTTCTTATAATGAGACTCGACGGTCATTGGCTGCTATCCTCACATGACACTAAACCACCTCATCAGACCTATTGATCGATTAATTAAAATGGAAAACTTTAACTGTGCATTTAAAAGAATAATAAAATGTAATATAATAATAATAATAATAATAATAATTATTTGCACCTGTTACTACTCTGTTCAACAAATTAAATATTAAAATAGGCTACATTACAAGGTCAGTTAACAAGAGGCATGTACAGTATATCCAATGTTTTTACTTGCTGATAAAAATGTTAATTTTTTGTGAAATAAGTTTTGGTTTTTTGAAAAATACATCAACAGTGTGTAAATATAGACACAAGTCAGTCATTATTTTTGAGTTTTTAAAAAGTTGTCTACAAGTTTCCTACTGTTTATTACAGTGTAGTATGCTTACAGCTCTTTTCTGCATGTAAAAAACCCTTTTCCCACACGAGTAGAATTTCCCTACAATATTATGCCGTACATAATGAGAGAACGGAAATATCCATGGTAAACCATTAACACACAGTCTTTATTTAATATGCTTAGTATATTACGTAAATAAAAACAAAGAGTTAAAATGTATTTTCTCAATATCTCGTAACCTAGTGAGGTATCTTTATGCTTTGGGGATAAAAAGACAGCGTAAATGTGTTTTAGCCATGTCCTCAATATTTTATCATTTTAGTATTTCTTCAAAAATTCCAAGCAGAAAAAAACAATGGTTAATTTATATTTTGAATTAATGTGGCAGTTGCCATCAATCATACAATGCATCATACTTTAATTTTAAGTAGCCACGCTTAACCTATTGAATACTGTTATGTCTGTCTGTCCACTGTGTATTTTCCTCGACACAACTAAGATTTTATTGGAGTATGTTTAGGTAGTTTAGTTAAATATGTTTTACTTTTCTACAATTTTTCAAAAATGTATTTTTAACTGTCTATTTGGTGTCTTTTCTTTATTTGTTCTGATTTAAATTTGAAACATTTACATATTGTTGTTAAATAATCATTAGTGACAATTTATGATTCTTGATTCATTAGTTATTTTATTTGTATCCAATAACCAAATTTAAGTAAAATGCATAGGTTTGTATTTTTATGAAATACATATATGAATTTCCATGAGGAGTTATTGTACTATATTTAAGTGGCAAAATTGTACTACGCAATGAGCAAAACTGCCTGAAAGGACTTAACTTCAGACAAATTATTATTAGGCTTTTGATATGTGAATTAATTAGGATTATACTTCTGCTGATTTTGCTATGATAAAATACATAAAGGTCACATAAATATCTGCCTTGTTTTGTTTTTACATCACATCTGTCATATAAAGATTAATTAAAAGATATAAATAAATTTGATAGTACTAATTATTTTAATATGGTTGTATAGCATACGGATGTACTTCTTATTAAAAAAAATATTTGATGATGATGTCCTTCTAATTGTTCACAAAAACCAATTTGCTCAGAAAAATAAATTTTATGCAAGTGGTTTATTCTACATTGAGGTATGAAAAATGCTTAAATAACACCTTATGGCACCTTGAAATCCAAAATTTTTCCAGGGGATTGGACAAATAGCAAAATGTGCCCCTCCCCCCCTCCTCCAAAACAGAAATCCTGGTTATGCCCGTATGCAAAACAATATTCAGTCAACTCCTGATAATTTGCACTAATGGCGGGGGTCGATGCCTTGGATAATCCAAAATCGCAGATAATCTACTTTTACCCTTTCTTAGATTTCAGTAGAAAGAAAAAAAGGTTAAATTGCATTCCTGCAATAAAAGGCAGCAAATTATTTAAATTTGAAACATTTACATATTGTTGTTAATTAATCATTAGTAACAATTTATGACTCTTGATTCATTAGTTATTTTATTTGTATCCAATAACCAAATTTAAGTAAAATGCATAGGTTTGCATTTTTATGAAATACATATATGAATTTCCATGAGGAGTTATTGTACTATATTTAAGTGGCAAAATTTTACTACACAATGAGCATAACTGCCTGAAAGGACTTAACTTCAGACAAATTATTATTAGGCTTTCGATATGTGAATTAGTTTGGATTATACTTCTGCTGATTTTGCTATGATAAAATACATAGAGGTCGCATAAATATCTGCCTTGTTTTGTTTTTACATCACATCTGTCATATAAAGATTATTATCATTAATGATTAGGGGGTATGCGATAATAATCTGAAGACACAAAATAATCATGAATATACTATCTATAAATGAAAAATCTCGTTAATCTGTTCATGTGCGACACACAGGACTTTTCCGTTAATCCATTCATGCGTAAACTAATTGTTTCGCTTGCTGGAAAAAATACTTAAATCTTCAAGCTTGTCAAAATATGGTTGCGGGCATAACATGTTGGTGAATACACAGAACGTATTTATGACAAAAAATTAAATTTTTTTTCTACTTTTTTTAAACGGTTTAAAGTGAAATATTTTGGCGGATAATCCGCAAATCAGATAATACGCGCATGGATAATCAGTAGTCTACTGTATGTACATAGGAGGTTATTAATTGTAAATTAAGATCTTATGTAACATAGATTAGGCCACTATTACTCCCAGCCAGTTGTCCTTTTAGCTGCTTGGTAATACAGTATTAAAGTAACAATAAGTAATGAACACAGTGCACAGATTTTACTGCACCGGTTCTTAAATATTGTTATGATGACACAACAATAAAATATATTATGTATTATATTTATTAGCAGGTTGTTCTTAGTAGTGCATTTTTCTTGATTACATGTTAATTTAATAAAATGACTTGATGTTTTTGTGTATGAAATGCAGTTTTTTATAAAGGTTTGCTACAGTAATTATGTGTCTGGGCACATCTGAACATAATTGCAGCTCATATGATTCTTTTCTTCTAGGTCTGACTTGGGTAATGGTATATAGAACAGAGAAGTATCAGAAACTGAAAGCTGAAGTGGAAAGGCAAAGTAAAAAGTGTAAGTTTGTGGTGTATATTTGTCTTTTGCTATAAGCTCTGAAAGTCAAGAAATATTATCCAAGGTAATTATTTTATGTTTAGATTGCATAGGTTTGGTAAGGAAGGCCACAGTTACACTAGATGCAGAACTACTTCAATTAAACATGTGCAGGTGCAGCTTCATGTAGTGGCTACACTAGCTCTGAACAGTCTCTAGTTTCTTGTGTAGTTTCGAGTGAAATATATTCTCTGTTGATCTAGTGACTGCTTCGAGTAATGAGCTGTATAACAAATATGGTTGCTTTTTATTGTGACACTGTGCACTCATTAAATAAATCAAATGTTAAAATTTTTTTGAAAGTGTTCGTATGTTTTATACACGCCTTGAAAAATTATAGTTAGCCGCAATATAATAATGTAAATGTCACAAAAGTTGAGTAAAGATGTGAGTTTGTTTGTTGAGGTTAAAAAGTCCATTGATTTTAGTTAATTTAGACATGTAGCCTCCAAAACATGTCAAGTTTTAAACATGACGAATCATGGCTGCTAAATGTTTTCAGCTAAACGTGTTTAAAATCTCTAGTGTGACTGTTACCTAAATTATTGTTTTAAATGTTGGTGGTAAAATATCAAAATCCATTTATTACTTTTCAGATTGAAGTTAGGGGCCTCCCTACCTGCGCTTCAAACGATTTGCACCGAGTTATGGCTATTTTTTTTGGACGAAACTATTTAAAGCAAATTATAGTTGTATATCTATAAAAAGGACACACACTTCAAACTATGTTGCTATAGTTTAACAAATTCAGTACGTTAATTAGAAGCATCATTTTTGAACCCTCAAAATGCCTAAAAATGGGTTTTCCAGACTGCCATATGTAGAAAAATAACAACCGTATTAAAAAAAACACAACTATATAAACAAGCGTTAGACTTGGAACTGTGCTGCCTACAAATAAAATATTGTGGTCACTGCTTAAAGTCCCTTAGGAAAATGGATAATAGTAAAGCATTGCACACCAAGGAGCTTGCACGGAGAGGCGATGTTGCATTACACATTTTAAAGTTAAATTACAGAAATTATGAAAGTGATTAGTAACTTCAAGGGAATTACATGGTACTGTGAAGAGTGTAATAGGGGATTTGATGAAATGAGTGATCGTGCAATGTGCAGCATAACACAAAGATGGATGAAGAATATTCACAGTGAGTTATCTGCCCTAGAAAAAACTCTTAAAGACAGTGTGGAAGGAAGCTTGAGTCAAATCAGAAAATAAGTAAGAAAAAAAGTAGGTACTACCATGGAACAAGATAAAAACAAAGTGGCAAAACATCATATGCAAAGGCAGTAATGGATACAAAACATCATCCTGCTATCATAGTTAAGCCACATCAAAAGCAAGATGATAAAAAGACAAAAGAAGACATCATCAAAAATATAAATATGGTAAAATTAGATGTTGGAATTACGAAAGTCAAAGAAATTAAGGGCGGAGCTGTTCCTGTTGGTTGTGAAGATACACAGAGTTTGGAAAAACTGATGAAGAATATAGAAAACGAGTTGAGTCATAACTATAAAGTGGAAACTCCACATGCTCTCTTGCCTAAACTGAAGATTGTAGGAATTAAAGAGGAGGAAACATCCGAAACTGACGTAGTTAACATGATCAAGAGAGAAAACGGACTAGCTGACAGTGATTCAAAGATGGAAATCATAAAAAGATTTCACAAAAACAAGTTTGGTAGCACTGATGTCATTGTAAAAAACAGATCCACAAACACACAAGGAACTTTTGACAAAAGGGAAAATCTAGTGTGGATGGAGCATCGTCAAAGCTTTTGATCATATTCACGTTCCAAGGTGTAAAAACTGCTATGACTTCACCCATCTTACAAAAGACTGTAGTGAGGACAAGAGATGTACCAAATGTGGAAACAACAAACATGTCTTCTCCGAGTGTGACAAAAGAGAGCTTACTTGTTATGTATGTAAAGAAGCAAATTAAAAGTACAATATGCAACTAGATGTGAACCACAGTGTGCTGGACTATAGATGCCCCACTCATATGGACCATGTGCGTCAGCTGTTGAGGAAAACAATAAGGCAATAGCAATTCTGTAAGAAAATGGATACCAATAGAGAGCTGCAGTCACAAGACAAAAACAATAAGTCCATTATCTTATACTTTAATATACAAAGCCTATTACCAAAAGTAGATGAATTGGAAGAAATAAGCAGTGAACTTCATCCTATATTAATCTGCTTAACTGAGGCTTGCATTGCACAATATATTGATGCAAAGGAAGTAATTATCTTAAATTATTGTGTTGTGAGGTGTAATTTTGTATCAAGGCATACAGGAGGGGTGATAGTGAATGTAGATAAGAATACTGTATATAAATAAATGAAAGTACACAGCTGTAAAAAAGAATTCTGGTTTGTTGAAATCAGACTGTTCTTGAATAATAGATGGCAGATATTTAGTATTTTCTACTGCTCACCAAGCTTTAATCCATCAAACTTATAGAGTATGTTTCTGAATTTTTGGAGAGAAATGGAGGAAAGGGAGAAATTATATGGCTTTTTGGGGATGCTAACATGAACTGGAGAAAGAAAGAAGGCTATCCAAGAAAACTTGCAAGAGTGGTCGTAGATGAAGGCCTCAAACAAAAGATGCAGATATAGACTAGAATAACTAAAACTTCAGAGTCTTTAATCGACTGGGTACTTACAAATTCTGAAGATGCTCCATGTGAAGTCGGGACTGTAGCAAAGTTTTCTAATCGTGAATCAGTTAACATTTAGCCTATACAGGACACTAAATAAAAGATGAAACTCCAGAAATAATGTTTAAGAAAATCAACTACGAATCTCTGAGGATGGAACCAAAACAGAAGAGATGGCAAGGAGAAACAGTAACCGAGAAAATAAATGATGTATATTCTGATGTAACACAGGCGATAGACAAAAGCACCACTTTTTTCACTGTGTCTCAAAACAAGAAAGGGAAACCTTGGTTCACAAAAAATTTAGAGTATAAAAACAACGAGATGTAGCATACAAAAAATAGCAAAGAAGCAGGGGTGTGGTAACTGATGATGAGGAAGAAATTCTGTGGGAAGACTAAAAAAAAAAAAAAAAAAAAACAATACACCTTACAACTCACAAAAGAAAAGGAGTTTTTCAAAAGGAAAATAGACAACTGTAAAAACAATCAGTGTAAAAATGTGTAAAACACTAAAACAGGTAGTATCTGGAAAAAAGGAGTGTGTTACCATAAAAAGCATGATGTTCAAAACTGGCAGAGAAGAAGATCAAAAAAAGATAGTGCAGAAATACAATGCCTACGTATTAGACGGCATACAAGAAATACAGGACTCAATACCATTTCGAGAGAGGAGAACAAGGATACCGCAACAGGCATCAAAGAAGTGGACAAATTTCCAGGTTGTATCAGGAGGACTGCAATCTATAGTGAACAAGTTAAAGAGTACTGGAAGTGCAGATGAAATAGGAGTAAAAATCATAAAGGAAAGCTTTTCTATTATTGGTCAGCATATCACTAGGCTCATAAATCAATCGTTAATTGAAGGAGTCGTACCAGAAACATTAAAAAGGTCAATTGTGGTGCCAATTCCCAAGATCAAAGGTTTGGATCGCTGTGAGGATATGAGACAACTGAGAAGGTTTGTATTGGTAGAAAATTTGCTATATGAGAGACAAGTCAGGTTTCAGAGAAGGTTTCTCAACAGAAATGGCCATACTGGTGATATCAGAGTGGAAATTATCTCTAGATCAGGGGTACTCAATAATCACAATTTTTTTGGACTTTAAAAGAGTGTTTGAAACCATAGACTGAAGCATTTTGCTAAACAAACTTTTTGAACTGGGAATAGGGGGCACAGTTTATAAATGGTTCAAGAGCTTCCTGAGTGGTAGGACATAGAAAGTCCGATTGGGCAAAGCATTTTCTAACTGTGTGACAAATAATGTAGGAGTACCTCAGGGGAGTGTCTTGGGACCTCTACGACCACCATCAACATGTTTGCTGATGATACAATGTTGTATGTTAATGATTATGATGTAAACAAGTGTGCAGTGTGACACGGCGGAAAACGTGGGAAGGTGGGAATGATGTTTGGGCGCAGGCTAGGTCAGTGGCGTTGTTAGAAACGTAGTAAAAGGGAACAAATTGTATCTTACTTGGCATGAGATCTTATCTGTCTGGGGTCGTGTGGCCGACGGCCCATGTGACGGCGTGCTGGCATAGCGCTGTTCTCTGGAGTGATGATCCGTGGTCGTGATGATGATGCTGGAATCTTGATTAGATGATTGATGTAGTCCGGAGCTGGAACTGACTAGGTAACACACTAGCACCGAAATGATAACACTTGAGTTGAACTGAATCTAGTACCGATTTACTTTGTGTATTAAAAGCGGATCGGGATGCTTACGAAAATAGTCGGCCTGGCCATTTTACTACCCAGCCAGTGGGTGACGCGGCTAGATAAAATAAACAGCTCGCCAGCCGTAACAATTATTAAGTAAAGCCCCTCAGGCGAAAAGTCGAGAGGGGTGGGGTAGGCTCCGGGTCCAAAGCAATAGAAATGTTACGGTACTTAAATAACTATTGATATGCTAATGACTGGTGATAAAAAGTTGATGGGACCCGGAGTGTCGCGCCCGGACGTCCGTACCCCGTCGCGCCTCGATGTCGACTGCCGACCTTCACTTCCGTTTACACGGGTATCCACATGGACTCCATGCAACCGGAAGTGAATACCATGTATCCCCTTAGTACTCAAACAATCTAGAACAATTTCAAATATAAATATACAATAGTTACAGTATGAAATACTGAATACCAGTCTTAGATTGTGAATGAATAGATGTGCGTCTCTGTTCATGTTGTGTGCACGCCTGATAGGTTGCAGCTTAGTGTGATATAGCAACAAATAATAAAGGAAAATACACAATCAAATAATCCTGTCCCAAAACAAAAAATACAGGAACACAAAATAAAACAATACGACACCGCCACTCTCCCTTCAAGGTCATTACACATAAACACTTTGCGCACTGTTGGGTTGGCCGCTATCCCTTTGATGCATCGCCGGCACATCGCTGTAGGGCAGTAGGGTGCATGGACACGGCGGACAGACGGGCTGCACGTGTGCGTGCTTCGCACGCGTCAAGTGATTATAAATATAAATAGTGATGTGGAAAAACTAAGTACATATCTGAAAGAAAATAAACTAAAACTTAATGCTTTGAAAACTAAGATTATGGTATTTGGTAACAAAAAATTGGACATTCCTGTAATGATTGAGGAAGCAGTGACAGAGCCTGTAGACAGCCTTAAATACTTAGGAGGTTGTTTTAGATAGTAAGTTAAATTTTAAGGAACACTTAGATTATATAGCTAAAAAAATAGGATACCTGAGAAGAGTCAGTAAATTTTTATCTAGAGACTGTCTTCTGACTATATATAACTCTATCATATTACCACATTATGTATATTGTTCAAGTGTTTTCTATGTATGTTTAAAGACAGGTCTAGAAAGGTTACAACAGCTGCAAAACAGGGCAATGAGGGTAGTAACAGGAAGAGACAGATACGAAAAGATAACGATAATGCTAGACAGTTTGCATTGGCTAAATGTCAATATTATGTGTTGATAATCATACACCTCATCAATACTGATAGGTCTACAGCATACCTGAGTAAATTAGTTTAAAAAAATAACAGTATTCATGCATATAAGACTAGGACAATAGATCATTTTCACATACAAAGAGCAAATAAGGCAGCAACATTGAACTCTGTATTTGGTAAAGGGATTAGGCAGTATAATAGCTTATAAAGTTTTATTGTCAATTGCACCAAAAAATTGTACAATGAAAACTATATTTTTATGCAAATTATTTTTTACTCTAAATATTTGAGCCAGGGGAGGTCAGGGAATGTTATGGGTGGATTTTGGGGCTTGTCTCTTTAGGAATTTTCTGTGTTCAGGATCAGTTTGAAGGATTTTATGCTGCTGGGTGGGATAGTTTTCATATTCTCTAGTCTTTCTGATCTTCACATTTTGCTTAGCAGTTTCTTGAAGCTCTCTCATTCTCTCTCTCTCTCTCTGTGTGTGGGGGTGGAGGGGAGGGGGAAGTCAGCTGATAAGTAGAGGAAAAAGTTAGACTCCCCACTCGGAAAGTAGATGCCGACTATAGAACGTCCCAACCGTAGATTGCAGTACAGAGCTTATGGAGTGTGCTGTTGCCACATCACAACCACGCTAAGAAGTTCGGGAGGTGAACTACCTCAGAATTTTGAGCTTTAAAATATTATATTCTTTAGTATTCTAGTTGATATTACAATTCTTATAGCATCACACTTAAAAATATGTAATTAATGACATTTTCTATCACTTTAAATAAGAAACAATCCACTTACTACCATTTTGGTAGCGTCTGTCTGAAGACAAAAACGTGGTTTGAGTAGTTGAAGACTATGAGATTGATCATTCAAAACCAATTTCGTATGAGAACTAAAACATGTGTCTTATTTTTTGTCACTTTTTTGTGTGCTAAGAATACATTTAAAGTAGGAGAGAGGGGGGGGGGGGGTATTTATTTATTTGGACGTTTTTACGTGCCCTCGAACAGCACAAGTCCTTGGTAGTGATAAACTGAATGAAAAGGGGGGAAGAGTCAGCCATGGCCTTTGTTAAGGAACCATCCCAGCATTCGCCTACAGTGATTTCGGAAAACACATTGGAAAACCAAAATCAGAATGGTCGGAGCCGGGCATCGAAACTGGGTCTTCCTGAATGTGATGCGTGTGTTTTACCACTGCTGCACCACGCTCGGTTATCGAAACAAAAGAAAGTATATTGATATTCTGCCGTGATGTCAACTTAGGCGTATCAGTTATTTCCACTTCTTCTTTAATAATTATATCTTAAGCCTAAACGAGAGCACATATAAAACAGTATGTTTACCAGTATTGTTTAAATTTTATACTTTGTATTATGTAGTTTTTCAATACTTATACATAAAGTTGAAGGTAACTACCAATTTTCGTCAGTCAAAAAGTTAACGAAACCATATAAATTTTTTTGTCAAGGAAACAAATCAGACAACATAGTAAAACATTATAAACAAACTGTATGAGGGTTTTATTTTTATATTTTCTCTCATTTAGGATTTTAAAAATAGTTGCCATACAAGTAGTAGAAATGAGGTATCATTGCCTTAAATTTGTTTACGGGAATTATTTATTGTTTGTCCTTCCTTCATGATTTAAATTTTTCATGTAAGTTTGATGTACTGTGTTGCTATTGTTTCTTCTTATTTGCGTAAATGGTTTGTTTGGAACAACCTGTTTCTTCTAAAACTTCCTTAATGCGTTAATAGCATGTGAAAAGTACTGGAATAAGATCAATATAATATTTGGCTCCCTTTATCGTAGCCTACCTACATTACGAATTTTTACTGTTTTATTTTCTATACAAATACATAACAAAAAATTACACATGTGAAATTCCAATTCGAAATCAGTAACGTATACAATAAACCCCTCGGCCGCAAGACAGAGTAGTTTCACTACTGAACTAGTTTAGGACACGGGACGAAGAAAACTGCTGACTAAAGGTAGTATGTATCTTATTTATTAACCATTCCAGACATAACGTCATAGTCAGCAAAGATAACGGGATGTTTTTTCTCTTCAGCCAACACTTCGAGGGGCACTTAGCGGTCATATTTATAGGGCGAGCGCACGGCTAGCGCGTGACAATAATACGCTGCACATTTCACAGCTATAAACAAAAGAACGGCTAAAGCTATTGAGGTGGGGTTGCTTTTGAAAATAGATTCAGCTCATTACGAACAACTTCCTCACTTTCATCCCTTATATAACTTGAATAGCAAAAAAGTTTCTCACTGACCAACTTTTTGATGTTTCAGTTTGTTAGAAAGCATACATTATGTTAGAAAAAAATTTATGTACAACTAACGAAAAAAAATTTAGCCTTCAGATTTTTTTTTGTGTCCAGATGTATGAAATTACACACCATAAAAATCTGGATACGATTTTGCTTTTGATTCGTAACTTATGATGTGATTTATTTAAGGATGCATTAAAACAGTACCAAGTTCAAAATATTTGTTTTTTTGTTTTTTTCAACCCCTTAAAATGGTGTAAATGATGAAACAACTATATCAACCGATGCAAACATTTCGATTCTGTACAATATGCAAAAATTTTAAAATCAAATTTACGAAGTGAAAATTGTTTTGATTTTTCAGCACGCACCGAAACAAGGACAATGCTAACGGCAGTTACCGTGCAATGAAAAAAGAGAGTGAATATCCATGTAACCCTGTACTGCAATCTAAGCGTGAGACGCTCTATAGGACAAATCTGTGAAGACAGGTCAGTGTTGCACAGATTGGAGCCCTGATTATGGAATTGAGCTTGAGAATTTAGGTTTGGGGTTCTCAAGAAGGAGCTTATTTTCGACGGGTCTGAGAGGACAGACTGCCCTAGGCCCCTGTTCTACAGAAGGTAAGTGGAGGTTGCTTGACTCCTCGAAAGAAGGAATTTTGGAGCTGCTCTTGGAATTTTTTTTATTCAACCGAATGGGACCTTCAATGAAGTTGCGCCACATTTCAGGAGTACATGAACACACTCTATTGGGGAGGTGGTAAGTGGAATGTTTACAATAGGTCCGACTGCTCCCATTAAAAAAAACCCATTCAGAAGCGTAGGAGACTTGCAGAGTCAAGTGAGAGAGAGAATTATAGTTAAACTTTTATAAACGTGCTTGTAGTAGAATGTGAGTTGAATGAGACCAAGACAAAAGAAAGAATGTTTGCTTAATTGGTAAGGGAGAGAATGTTGAGCTTCTGCAGAGAATACATGGAATACAGGAAACGTAATGTGGACATACGGGTTGTCTGGAAAGTTCTAATTTGTAATAAACTTAGGAAATTTTTTTAAACTGTTGTGTTTCTTGTGATGTTGGGGTAAAATGCTGTGAATTATAATGTTTGTACGCTGCAGAGTTGTAACACCTGGGTTTTGCAGAGTAACGACTGCTTATTGTGTTTTATGGGAAATAATGAAACATGTGTAGGCATTTTTGTAAACCATGATATGGAACATAGTCTTTGTATTCAATGAACATTCTGCTGAATCAGTATTTTCTACAAGAATTTAATACTGTTTCAACCTCTGTTTGTGTTATTAAAGATATGGTGAAACGCCAGGAGTAACTTCTGATGGAAATGTTTTAACTTTATTATTTTTCATGCGTTTTCATATAAGAGCCACAAGGTAATGAGAACAGTTCAAAGTGATACTTGACTATCACTGTAAACGTTTGATTTATCATTTTAATTGTATAATAATGATTATGCATACATCTGATAATTTAATTGGGAACTTTTCAGTAGTTTACAAAAATCCTCTACACGTCCATTCTACTGAATTGTATAAATGCCACATTTAAAACGACCACAGGTTTGCATTCAACATAATCAACCTGGTACTATATTTACACACAAAAAATCCTACTGTTACTGACTTCATATGATGCCAGTTATGAGTGACATAGAAATGTCACAAATAGTCTGAATATGGCACCAGACGTCCCTACCATTCACAACAAAAACAAACAAATAATTTGAGATACTGTATGCAGAAGAAAGATAACATGTCAATTTTAAAAAATGGTGTTTTCAATATGTATATATTTTAAAAGTTTGTACTTGCTAAAAATATTAAAAATTTGGCCTAGAAATTACAAACACTTGCTGTTAAAATGATCGAATACTCACAGTCATGAAAATGGTCACATCAAGAATGTAATTCACCTTGCGAAACAATACAAACAAAGATAGACACTAAGACAAAATGGGTGATACATTTGGTCAATGTGCTTTTTTTCACTACTCAAAATGTTTAGCTTACATTATGTGAAGATAAATTTTGCTGTGACAGTGTGGTTTAATATTTAAGTAAGGATTTTTTCATGGGTGTTCTGCAGCATGACACACACTTGTGTGTGGGGGGAGGGAGATGGTGCCTGGGTACACCAGAGTTTACTCACATCAGCCTACAGCATTGTTCACCCCTTTTTTTTTTCTATAGACATCCTCAGTACAACAAATTTCTGTTCATCAACTTGTTGCTCAACAAACAAATATCAGATTTGAAACCAAGTAAGACAGAGCTTTCCTGGTATTTCTCAACATACATGTGCAAAACCTGTTTCAATAAAACTGTGATGTTCTGCTATCAGAGGAAAGTTAACCTACGTGTTGTTTTCCAGCTAGATGGTGTTAACAGATTTATTGTCATCAGTCAAACTGCATTTTTATAATGTTACAGTTGTGTTACCAAAAAGTAAACTTTCCTCTTGCCATAATTTCTAAGAGAAACGTGTCTAATGATTTTCATACTCATCCTATTAGGAAATAAAGGATATCAAATGAAAATCGATGAAATAGCTTTGAACTAGAAATACTTCACTGTAAACTTCAATCCAGTTTACAAATTTATCTTAGGAACTCATTTTCGTTGATGACCGCATTGTTGGGTCCAATATAATTGCCTCTTGGGGAGATTGTTCAACACTTTTAGTGGTCCCTTACCTTGTCCTGAAGACATTTTCATTGATGAATGAACTGTTGGATCCAAGATACTTGTGTCTAGGGACGATTCTTCAACGCTGTTAGTGGCCCCGTCTTATATTGAAAAGAGTAATTACTGGAGGCAAGGAATTTCTTATATTGACAACTGCAGTGAGACATGTAATTCATAATGCAACCCATTAGTTCAGTTCAATTAAGTGTATGTATTTAGTTTATCTTGTTTATTTTCTTATACAGATTTTCATGGATGATGTGTTCAAAAGCCATTTCAGAATGTTGGGGGTAGGCTGTTGAAGAAGAACTTCAATGCCATGCATGGCCCTTCGACTGCATGCAGTTTCCCTCATGGCTACTTAAGTTTATACATTGCTTAGCAATATACTGAAATGATTTCACCTATTTGTTACAGTGGAGAAAAGGAAAGAGGCTCATGGAGATTCACTGGACAAGCAACACAAGAAAAAGATAGAACGAGAAGAAGAGAAACTGAAAAATAATAATCGTGATTTATCGCTTGTGAAGATGAAGTCCATGTTTGCAATTGGCTTTGCATTCACTGCTTTGCTAAGCATGTTTAACAGCATGTAAGTAGTTATGCTAATGACACACCTGTGATAGTGTTTCATATTAAAATGCAAGAAATAGAGCCAAATTTTTTATTTTCATTGGCTTATTGTGCATGAAGATGCAGTAAAGGCACTTCACCCTTTTGAAATGCTTTGATAGATATTATGTATGTATGTCCATACAGTATATTACATTGCTAAAAGTATGCATATTTCTATTCCTTACACATTGTACACTATTATGACCTTTTTGCCTTTACAGTGGAACCTCGTTAATAGAAACCCTGTTACTACAAAATTCTCGTTAATACAAAGTGATTTTTATTCCCCGTGGAATCGGACAAGGAATAAATAATTACTTTAATGTTTAAAAAAAATTTTGTTTATGCATTAAACCATGCACTATAAAGTTCTCAAGTAAAAGGAAGTCGGAGTGGTGAAAAGACTATTTGATTTGTGGGGATAAACAGAGTGAACATAATTTTAGAAACTTTTTTAAGGTTTTAGTGAACACCTGTTAATACAAACCTCATAATTACAAACCACCAAAATTTTGGTCCCTTCAGGTTTGTATTAAATAGGTTTGACTGTATATTAATATGCAATCTCCTTTTAACCATTATGTTTCAGCTTTTGAGACCTTAAATGCTGAGGCATGGTAGAGTATTTAATGAAATAAATATAGTGGTTTAAATATATACAGTATAATACTGGAAATAATACACCATTGTTTTACTGTAACATGGTTTTCTGCTGGTGGCAACATTATTTTCTTGATAGTAATGTACAGTGGTACAAATTAAGTTACTTAGCTTGCATGGCACATGATTTCTTCTTAGCAAGCCAAACCTGAACAAATGCAGCCTGTAACCCTTTCGTGGTAAATTCAGGTTCGAAACATTAAACAAATCTTAAGCTTTTGATTTCTTAGATAATGTTTTACACATAAATTGAATTTTTACTTGTGTTTCTGTCTACATAACAGTATGGAACATAATTTTACTACAGTACACATTCTTATATAACTGTGCAAAAATATCACTTAACCTAAATATTACAATTATGTATAACTACTATATTTTAATACAAACAAGTAAACTGGTGTCTTTGTTCATCTTCATGTTTTTCAATAAACACCTTTTTTTTTTTTTAATTTTACTTTCTCTAATATTACCTAGTAGCCACACATTGCATTAATTTGACAACTGCAATATGTTTATCATACATTTCCAAATACATTTATTTTTCATTTCATTACTATATGAAACATATAACACCAATAGATAGTAAATTTTTATGAAATATTTATGGTATACAGTAACATGTAAATGGAAAAATATCAGAGCTGTGGAACAATTTTTGCTCATAAATTATTGTTTGTTGCTTGCATGTTTTTTCATGAAATAACATTAACTGCATTTGAATGTTATTATAATATTGACAATATTTTTATAAAAAAAACAAATATGTTTAATTTACTATCATGTCTTTCATTACTGTAGTCTATGAAACGTTCAGTTACAAATAATTATTCACTTTTCATTATAACAATATTCATATAGTAAAATGTACAGTAGAAACTCGATAAAGCGCTCATGTCAGGAGACTTAAATCTAACCTGTGCTATAGCCTATGCACGCTGTACGGTGATAGACCAGAAAGAACAAAAAACATTTTTCAATAAAGTATTATGTTCTTATTTGCCACTGTATCACGTTAAACTTTCATCCATTATCCATGGTGTTTTGTTCCAGGAAATCCGCAGATAACGAAAACCACTTACATTCAAGACACCGTAATAACCAAACCACTACATACAATTAATAAAAAAAATCTTAACCCCTAATCTCAAATGCTACTATATTTGTGCGAGGTACAGATATTTAATAGGTTCGTAGCATCCCACAACATTTAAATCATAAAAATTACATGTAGCATGTGCATTGCGGCGCAAGTTACATACAGCGGCAGCCACACTGCAAGCGGTCGCGGTGACTTGGCAACAGCGCGCACGAGCCAGGTGGTCTGCTACTGCTGACGTTACAACACAGTACAGGCCTGATCCGCCGCGCTATCTTTCCACCCACCCTACACTGCCAAGGACGTGCGCTGTGTAGTGTGTGTCTCCACAAGTGTTGATTAGAATGGCATTTGATAACACTATTTCTCGCGTGTAATGCGTACTATATCTTTGTCAACTACGTAAAACAACAGGGGAACAAGCACAATTACGACTACATGGGCGTGAATATTTTGCATTTGTCTCTAAATGTTTCTTGCTTGTATGACCTGCACATCAATTGAATCGTATATTTGAGAAAGGCACTAAGTCAAGATCGGCCATTTTTGGGTTTTATTGAAAATCAAGTACAGTAGAACCTCGATTATCCGCGACTCGATCATCCGATTTGCGGATTATCCGCGATTTTTTATCATGCAAATTATTTTTTACAATGTAACAATTTTTTTTATTGCGCCTGTGAAATTCTGGTAACTTCAGAAGTTTGTGTCTATATAGTCGGTTAAGCATTCACATTCACATTTGTGCTTATTAATATACAGTATGGCACACTTGTTTTCATTTGTTTGAGGTAGTAGGCTATTTTAATTTGAACGAACTGTCCTCTCCTGTGCGCTTGTCCATGTGAGCGGAGTGTACATTCCTACACGGCAGCGAGGCGACAGCACACGTGAGCGATGCGCAGCTTTGTTTATAGAGGTCAGCATGCGTGCACACACGGCAGTTGATGGATTATGTCGTAGAATTTGGCGGGCAGTAGCACTGTTGTAAAACGTTAGTGTTTGGAATCATGTCGCGAACTGCACAAAAACTTGAAGCGAGTGGTATTAACCATACAAAGTAAAATTTAAACTATAGAAAGGTTTCGGTACGAGGAAACAATTGCAAAACTTGCAGATACGAAGTTTAAAAACACTACTGTACGAGACATCGTGTTCAGTCGCATGTCAAAACAAATGGCCCATTTTTTTTTAATGGCCGTTATATTTGCCTCGCAGCGACACGTGTGTCATTTGCCGATAAATACAACTGGAGCACGCATCTAGATCAATTCTCTCGTCAGCAAGACTCGGGCGGAGAAAACTAGGATCTGGGTACCGTAGATTTGTGTGTGCCTTTATTTGTCAAGTAGAAAATAATCTTGAAATCTGGAAAAGAATTAATATACCGTAACTTTTATTAACAATTACATTTACGTAACTTTTTATTAACAATTACATTTACGTATTTTCTTCTTTGCGTGCATGTGTAAAAGCGGCATAAATAATTTATTTTTTCCAATTGAGCGCTATATTTACCAGAGGTGGCTGAGTAGCTGGCGGCTGGCCGGGCGGCAGAAACAGCTTGGAGGCATGCGATGACCTTGCAAGGTGAAGCTGCTGGCTCTGTCCAGCGTTGCCAAGTAGGCCTAGCGCACGATGGGCAGTAGCTGCTGCTTGCTTTGTCCGCCGCCGTACATTGTGAATTATTCCGGTGTCTATGCGCCCCATAAAACTACTTACTTTATTCCCTTCAGCTAATTTTTTTTTCTAAAGGATTAAAGTTTTATTTCGGCTAGGGATGAATATTTCCCCCCCCCCCCAAAGGTTTTGTACCTTCTAAAATCATGACTCGTTTCATGTGTGGGGTCGTATTTAATGGCGACAAATACAGTACAATATATTGTATGTTAAATTTTTTTTTCATTAAAGTTGTATTTCAGGACATACGTCTGACTGACGTGCAGCAGTCAGATAATTGCAGAGACTGCCACGTGGTAGCAGATAAGATAGCAACAACTCCCGTTGATAATAACCATGTCTGAGTAATGGCACCAGATAAGATAAACTAATGACTCGATCAACCGTGAAATTCGGTTATCCGACTGTCTCGTCCCCTGCATTATCGCGGATAATAGAGGTTCTACTGTAATATGGCCAAGTCCGATCCTTTGGCGATGAAAAGAACTAAGTCAGCAGACTGCATATGGGAGAAACAGCGTATAGACCATGGCCTTAGAAGTTCAGGTCTGGACACTGCTATAAAATATTGACCCCCTTATGACTGATTTTAGTTCCTTCACTATCCGCAAAAACGAATGAAAACTGGTAGCGCCACTAGCACACTCGTGCTAGTAATTATTTTTCAAACATTAAATGTATTAAATTTTTAAAGTACAAATATTTGAAACTTACTTAAGTTTAACCAGAATATGTTTAAACACTTGAGTTTTGATTTAAATAACGAACTTCTCTTCACAACAGCCCCACTGCGATAGTGGCACCAACAGTTTCGTTCAGTCATAAGAGGGTCAAAGGTAAAGCATTGAAGAATAGGTAAGTGTCCAGACCTGTACTTCTAAGACCATGGTATAGACATTGATGATATTTAACACAATGGCACTAAGTCACTGACTTAGTTCTTTTCACCACAGACCTGTTCCTAAAATGCTACATAGGTAGGGGCTGGAAAAATTAGCATCTATTTTAATAGAAATTAGCATCAAAATTTTCCAAAATTAGTATCTATTTTTCCAAAATTAGCATATATTTTTTAACATCAAAAGTCCTTTATTAAATGCAAAAAATATTATAAATGACACTATATTGTGTGGCAAAATCACAGACACAAGAATGTATACACTAAACATACCTTTAACACTGGAGACTAATGCAATATGTTGATTTTGAGAGAATTACACATACTAATATTTACAAACCAC
>PNEQ01069049.1:0-27959 GCA_003012365.1 Medauroidea extradentata | reverse complement strand
CACATTGCAACGTTTCTCAAATTTTGTAGGGCACAAAATATAGTTTTTGTTCGAATGTGTTCACTAAAACAATAATACACAATATATTCCTTCAGACTACTTTTATAAACAGTTCCACACATGCCAATGCATTTATGGACATGGAACATGTATATACTATATCAGCTTACCTTATTAACATTATTTTATGTAAATAATTTTAAAAATATTAAAACGCGAGATGTAAACAAGACAAATCTTCCACCAAATTACTACTAGCGCTCGGCGACATGAAGGGGCCACTTTCTCTTGCTGGAGAGCATAGGCAGTGTCAAGACCTCTACCTCTTAGACCGTGGCATCGGCAAACAGTTCGCAATGAATTATGGTCGCGCGCCTGCCTACATACTGCGCATGCGTCATAAGATAAAATACCGAGAAATACAGCACAGAAGCATTAATTCCACGGTACGTTTTACGGTAGCGCAGTCCGTGTTGTTTTAACACGTGACATTTTTATCCCTGCGATGAAAAAAGTTAAACAGCATACTGGTGTATTCCTAGGCACATTTTACGTATGCACAGCGCGTTTGGTACGTTTGCAGTTTCAATATTAATAACACATTGGTTAGTGATTAAATAAAAGGTTAAAGTTCCCGAACCACAATGTACAAAAACAGGGAGTTGTATTTCGTACACAGTCCGAAATACTCGTACAAACCAGATTTATCGTACATTCATCAACTATGGAGCAATGTTATGTAAACAAAGCAAAATACTTATAGTAGACGTGATTCGTAAGATATTTCTCAACGTAACGTATACAAAAAACACTCACACACACACACACCAACACATATATATGTATATAATAAACTGAAATAAAAAATCAATGACGCATTTTAATATTATCATGCAAGTTACAGCCAAGTACCCATACTACTGCTGGGACATTTTGCCAGTACCGGTACTCAGATATTGAAAGATGAAATTTTTACAATTGTACAGTTTCAGTAGTAAATAACTGTGACATCCGTAGTCCGTATTTTATCTTTGCGATCCCTAGAAATTACGGAAAATCTGTAGCCATTGGCATCTCTGTAAGGTTTGTACAATTGGTTTTGCTCGATATCTTTGTTTTGTCTATATTTATAAGAGAAATGGGAATTATTATGTTTGTTACAAATTAACAGAGCACGGGAATTACGATGTAATTTACAGCACACACGTGTCGAATGAAAAATACGTTAATGCAACGAGATACTTTTACATAAGCAAGTGTACAAATACAACCACTTATATGAAAAACCATCAGTATTTGTAATAACAACTCATAAGCAAATGTCAATTAAATAAATACATGCTTGAAATAAACAAAAATTAATTACAGATATTCCAGTCAAGCACACAAAAATAGTTATAAAACAATTACAGCGTACGCACAAACATCCACAAAAGCCGCCATAATTTTATTGGGATAATCTAAATCGGACAAAATTTCATACGTTCACTTCTACGAATAGAGACGTGTAGAAGATTTCATTACATTTAAAATCAATGTCTACGCATTACGCCGTGCGACGTGATAAGAATACATTTAAGGGGTCCGCCTCGTTGCCATAAAATCACACTGCAGCGTGTTCGAAGAAAACGTTTTACACCGAAACTAATACACGTGTGTTCACGCCGTTTCTCTACGAAAACAACACACACTTCAGACGACTGCCCTTAAGTGCGTTCAAGACAACACACGTATTAGAAATCCCCTTTTAGGACACGTCAAAATGCGTCAAAACGGTATTTTCAGGCTGCTATAGCGGAAAATATACTAGCCGAATACATGTGAAACCACTTAAGGGTAGTGCATTGGACTTTAGTAAAATCAATTCATAAATAAAACAATAGGGTCACCACTTAAAGTCCCATAGGAAATTTGTTTTTTTCGCGAAGACTGCACGCCTTAAGCGTAGAGGCGACGCACCGTTGTATGGCCCACACGACGTCGCCCTTAGCACCATACCTCACTCACACAAACACATGTGCCACGAGGCGGGCCCCTTAATGAAATGTAGATGTTTTGTCAATATTCTTAAAATATCAAACGGTCACAGCTAAAAAGTCCACGCTATAGTTTGGAATATGTAATTTCAATTGAAATAAGCTCCTGTCTGCATATTTTTTGAGGTCTGCTTTCCCGTTTTCATTAGCAATATCTTCACGTTCGAGCCATAAACAAACCATTGTACAGACGACAGTAAAACTCGGCAAGCATACCAACTTGACTTTAACAAAGGCCATAGAACACACGGCTAAACTGAAGCTACGAAGCTTCCCAACACAACTCCCGAAAAACATCGTCACACGGTTTCGGCAACTGAATATGGTTTCAAGATATTAATTTCTGTAACTAATTCAATTCTGCCAACTTAACGTGAAGCTACTTGGTGTTAGTTATAAGGTCTGCGGAATTGGTAATCTTGAAATGCAGTTGGAGAAAAATACCTTTATTCTAAGAGCAAAGATAATTAGTACAACTAAAAGTTGCAACGGAATCAAATAATCGTCATATGTACAAAAAATAAGTAAAATAAGATGCAACAATAAAAAATTGTAGAAATTTGATTTTATTATAATTACTTTTGCAAATATAGCAACAAATATTTTGATCCGTCTATCACAATAATTGCATATAATTATAAAATCGAGTTTTACTTTGTAACAAGTTTTGTCTCGGTACAATAAAGCATAAAAATCCTACCTTTGGACTGACTACCCATTTCACGAAATTCAATAAAAGATAATTTATTTTTAATTTCGTGGAAATGACAGAATTCTGTATGAGGAAACAGTATCCTACAAAAACGATTACATCACGGACTATGAAATATAAGTAACAGAAAGTTAATATGCAAAATCAGTCCCATAGTAATAGCTTTAAAAAAATAAATCAAGTAACTTATTTTTTGCTCTTCATATGAATAAAATATCGTATGGGGAGGGTACCCTAGGGCAAGGGTATCGCTCAACGTATGCAGATGTCACAATTGGGCGCGCGTAATTACTTAATTGAGGATGACATTAAACTGGGCCTTAAAGGTGTTCAAGTGGTAATAATTTATAATTTTATATTTGCACGACATAGTTTTCGTTTTAGGACGAGTGTGGTGATTACGATTTACACAGAGGGACTGAATTCTGTCAAGAAGATATTTAGGACTTCTGGATGTAAGAGTCTTCTTTAGTAGGTCCTATACACGTTACTTGTGTCTATGTTTTCCACTTGTAAAATTTTTTTGGCTATCATAGTTTGCCTTCAGCGGCATGCCAAAGTCAGAATTTACAAGTTAAGAGGCCGTTTCAGTGTTTCAGGCGCAAGTATGCAGCCCGCATTAAACCCATATAAATCAATGATAATTTTATTTTCGCTAAGGAAAAAGCGTTTTACACATACCGTCAAGCGGGGTGACTTTGAGCCATCTTAAAAGTTTTATTTTTAGGCTACTTGAGTAAGAAATACGTAACACGAGGTCAGTACTAAAAACCAACTAGTTAATTCGTCCATTAAAATGTTATAATTGTTAATTACATAGCCCCAAAATAAACATTTTAAGTGGCACAAAGTCACTACATTTGACGGTATCAATATTATTTTTGCGTTTCATAAGAGAAACAGTCGTTCCTATTTTCGTTGTCTTCGCCGAAGTCAAGCATAAACAATGGTTGACTACAAATTTTACAACACCTTTTTTTTTTGTATCACATTGATAATGTAACCGTTTGTTATACTTGATTTTGCAAAACACATCACAAATAAGAACGATCGTATCTTTGAAAAAGCGCGAGAATAATATTGATATTTGTAATACTCTCGTTGCTAAAGCGGGTTGCACACATGTGTCTGAAATTCTGGAACAAAAACCAAATGACTTACTCGAATAAATAATTTACACAGAAATTAGATATAATGGGGCATATGCTAATATATTTAAAACATTCAACAAAGTAATTTTTTTATTTTTAAAAATTGCCAATAATATAGTAAATTGACATCATTTTAAAATTTTTAAAAATAAGTAGAAAGGAATTACATTTTGTATCTTCAAATCTTTGATCATTTTGCCCATAATATATAATTTGAGTGTTAATTATTTCATTAAAGTAAATAACTTTTTTCTTATTACTATGTTCCTGTAACATGCAAATTTTGACTGTCATGTCGCTATGGAAAGACTACAAGAGCTAAAAAAATTTTACAAGCGGAAAATGTAGTCACAAGTAATTTCAATAAAACGAACACTATGTCGTAAAAATTTAAAATTATGTATTTTAGTCATGTGAACGCTCGTAAGAGTAGGAGCCGGAATGAAGAAGGTGGGGAAACGGACTATCCCCGAGATAACCCGCCGGGAGTCGAACCCGGATCGCCATGGCGGGAGGCGAGTCCTATAGCCACTGCGACAACTTAAGCCCCTTGTACTTTCTATTAGTACTGTGTATGGGCCTAAAAAGTGCTAAATTTACGATGAACGGCATTAAATACTGTTCACAAATGCAGCAGTACAAGTAAAGAAAATATGGATTGCTTTTATTGTACAGCAGGCGCAATTTTTCCCTCTAGCGTTGACGTTTCACACTTCTCGTCGCTCCGGGTTGACAGGTTGAGCGCCAACGTTCGTATACGGCCTGATGACAGCTCGCTTGACAGGCGAATTTTTAATTTCGCTGTTAAAATACGATTAACTTTGGCGAAGTACGTCGCTGGCCACTTCACCTCCCGCTGAGAACATCCATCGCGCGCGTCACTCTCCAATAAGCTCGCGGCGCGGGAATGTAAAAACTCGCCCGCGGGTATGAACACAGCAGAATACCCTCCCATGCCTACTGCGGCAGCCATCCATCCTTGTACTTACACACTTTCCATCTACTGAGGTTTCACTTCACTGTCCCGTCAAGTAACAATATTACTTACCAGTCACACTACGTTAACTCAACACAGACAGGCGTACATACTTTCTAATTAATACAAACCACAAACATGCACTATCAGCTTTAAGATGACATGCCTATCAACTTCACAAGGAGACGTAGTGGCTGATGCACACTGTTGCAGTAGGTTTAAACATTTTTTTTTCTCCTCGCGAAACTATTAAACGTGCCAAAAAATTCATTTCAGAGCAGGATTGTTAGATAATGTTGAAACATTGCGCGAAATATATACAATATTTTCAAGCCGCACAACACAGATAAACTTGGTTTTTCATAATTTTTTGTCTAAATATAGAATATGTACCCGATACGAAACTTCCCGAGGATCCTACAAGATTATTTTCAAAATTATGTTGACAGGCGCTCGCAATATTCTTACATGTTGTGTCGCCACAAATACCGGTGTAATAATACTGTAAATCATACCGACTGGTTCACTTAAAATATTTGTATGTGTTGTTTAGTGAAAAAAATGTTAAACTTTAAATGGATGAACCAATATAACAGTGTAAGGCTCTCAGTTCCAGTTATAGAATTATTTGCCATATGACTCCAAAACTAATATACTGAGTGGGCTCAAGTCACCTTGCAAGGCCCAAGTTAACACCGCTTACGAAAGTTAATGTTGCTAGGACATAATTTCACAATCTTAAACATTTTATATTACTAATTTAGGGGCGAACTAATCTTCTTTCTTACTATCACGGACACAATATTTTACGTGGTAGATTTAATCGGGCGAAACTATACAGGAAATAGAACGTATTATAAAATTGACGAATCAAATACATTACAATAAGGGACAATGGATTTTTGTGAGAAAATTTGACAGTGTTCTACGCTTAAACGTAGAGTGTTCACGTAAGGCGTTCTTTCGTTACTGGTATGAGCACAATACTGAGCCAATACTAACTTCAGTACGTCACAACTGAACGTATGTCTTCTGTAAAGAGCTAAACCGTGATACATAACCGTTATACTATTATTTAAGGCGTGGAACGCTACACTATTTTGGAAGATACGCTGGCACGATAATTTCTCATTATTTTCCAGTATTTGTAAACATAATCCGAAATGTAAGATCTTTCTTTCAACCAAATTCCTTATGTAGTTGAGATAAAACTAGAGACAGTCAATATAGGCCTACTATTAAACTCTGCATGTAGTATCTTTATTAAACATTTTATAATGAAACAAGCAGTGAAACTTCACCGTGTAACCTGAACTCGCTCAACCACAACATGCACATCCATCCTTGTTATCAAGCTATATATCCAACCGGAATTCGATTTCGTATTACACATTCTGGACCATTTGGGACTTGAGTCTGTAAATGACAGTTGTGATTCACTGTCACAAGGCTACAAGATCGTGAACTGCTGTTTGGTGAACATCTTTCACACTCTCCTAAAGAAAGAAATCAGAAGTTGTCCAATGATTCTAGAATCCAAAGAACTGGGTCGTCTGTCAATGCACCTATTTATGAATATTTAAAATAGATTGATGCAAAAATGCAGACACACACTTATTAAATTAGTCAGCCAGTTGAATAGACAATACCTGAGAAAGAGTACACATTTTAAGGACACATTTCCAATAACCAAGCTGTTGAGGAAGAAGAAAGAGTCAATCACTCGATCACAGCGAGTTGACATCGCCCACTGATTAAAGCAGTATTCAAGGTATTCCATGAGGTATTAAGAGCTATTATGATCCGCGGATTTTTATGCAGTACTTGTCGACTACTGTTCTAATATGAAATATAAAATTTTGGGGAAAATAAAAAAGCTTCAAATCTTTAGCAATGTGTGCAACACGTGGTTGGACACTTATTCGCAATAATCTGAATAAAACATTCCCAAATTGGTGAATCAATAAGGGTAGTCAAGATCACACGACATAATCTAGGATTAATTTCCCAATATCTGCACGTGGGAAGCGTGGCGGACGCTGCTGTGGGTCGGCGTGGAGTCTCGGACTATTTCCGTTTCTTCTTCCACCTTCGCATTCTTCCGCTTCTCCAATCTCACATCATACCATTTTCACAATCAAATGTTAACCACATACCATTTACTCCACTCTACTCAAATGTAGAGGATTGCAGACTTAATTCGTGTTCAAAACTAGGTCAAAATACAGTTGGACGTGTCGTGTTGCAAGCATCCGATTCCAAGGAGAAGTGGACCGAATATAGTAAGATAGTGTGATTGTGATGAGATGGGCGAGTTTCAGAAGGGCACCTACCATTTATGTGGAGAAACACTGCTCTTGAGGGAAGTCCTTAGTTCGGAAAATATCTAATAAACATTCACGTGGGTTCTATTTTCTCAGTAGAACAATGAACCACGCATTACAAACATGTATCAGCTACTTCAGGAAAATCAACGAATTCATATAAATTTGGATTGATTTCCGGAGACGGAACTGTGAAAATACAACGGCCGAGTCGTATGAAGGCTTGTGCGCTACAATATTCCGTAATGATACATCTCGGCTTTGAATGTGGTTTAGTGGGAGCGTGCTTGTTGCCTAGGAGTGCTTGGGTATTAAAACTGACTCCACTAGCTCTTCACTTGCCTCACAGCCTGAAGTCCAAGGCGCCTCAACTGTCGTTAGTCTTACAGTCCAGGAATCTCCGTCAGATGTAAGCTATAATAATATTTCAATTTAACTTCCTCAAGTTGTAGGCACCGTCCGGTAGTTACAAAGTACTTTTGAAAATACATATTTTAAAAGAACGGTAATTTTCATACAAAATATTCCCTGCATCGTCTCGTCACAAATGTCATAATTTGTACCTATTCCTTTGGTAGCAATAAGCATAATAATTATTCAAACTTTTTCACCCAAGGTATCACCAATTTTGTAAAAAAATAAGCCAAAATCAATGGAAAAGTTTTCCCTTGCGAACGAACAGCGCATTAATTTGCATAACGCCTACACATAATCATGCATCGTATGACTTCTCATTATCTTGAATTTAGCAGAATTTATTGAACCAACGCAAAGAAAACTACCATGCCCTTAACGAAACCAGTACTTGTACCGTGTGCAACAGACTGACTTTCCGCTGCAGGCAAGATAGCCCTACCAATAGGAAAGAGCTAGATTACTCCACTGAGTGAGTGAGTGAGAGTGAGACTTTGGTAAGCGCTTAACATCGAGATCTTAAGCGCTGGTGAATGGTGACATGAGGTGACTATGGAGTAGCACCGGAATGAAGAGGCGGGGGAAACGGAAGATCCCCGAGAAAACCCGCCGACCAACGGCGTCGTCAGGCGGCACGATTCCCACATGCGAAAATCCGGGGACCTACCCGCCGGGAATCAAACTCGGATCGCCTTGCTGGGAGGGGAATGGTCTGGCCATTCGGCCACCACGGGCCCTCCACTGAGTAATCCTTACTCAATGGTTATTCTTAAAAGGAATGGCGCAGCGAGGAATCTATCGGTGTCAAAGCGAGACAGTCTAGTTCTGAAAGTGCACGACATAAGCATCTTGCATGTTAATTAAGCAATAACCACTAGTTCCGGGGTCCTGCGAGGGAGTGCTCATTAGGCGAGGAGGGTGGGCTGGTGAATGACTGGCCAACTGCCTCAGGCACGATTCAATTAACAAGCACGAGACTACCTTGGACTTCATAGTCCATCACAGTTAGAAGGTTCCGTCCTCTTTAACATTTATGCCTACAACCTTGCATTTTTAAACAGTAACCACTGAACAACTAAATCTTATAAGAACAGTTTAGTTATAGATCAGACGTCAGCTGGTTTCCCTTCCGTTTTGTCAATTAACCCAGAAAAATAAACCACTTTTAGTAATATTTCAACTGGAGAGGATTACTAAAATATGCACCTAATGCAAAAAAAAAATGATAGCGGCATCAAGCCCATCACCAGTTTATTAAACATACAGCAGCAGAAATACTGGGTTTCAATATGGTAACAGGTTGTACGCATCAAAATAAATCGAATTCCAAGAAAATTAAATTAAAAAAGCTAAATAGTTTGATCCTGATATAGATTGGAGCTTAGGTATTATGCAACTGCATAAAAATGATGGGTTATTGAAAGCAAGGAGAAAAACTCATTGGGTATCCTGATAAAATGCTGCTTTCTGTAATTTCATTGGTGACCCACGGACGCACAGAAGAATGATTTTCCTTCAAATTAAACAATTTTTTTTTCAGAAGTTAACAGAATACACTATATATTTAGTTATCTAAATAAAAATGTTATTGGTATGATTTATTCTGCAATTAGTACCAAAACGTCTAACCGTGTAACATTTAATGTTAGAACGTAACCCCGTCAAGCAACAATTAAAAAAAAATGACAAACATTTTTTATATTCAAATAGTATTTATTCTGTTAACGAATTCTTTGAGTTAGCTGTAAGTAATTTATAGCTCATGTGCTTATGTATATACCTTCATCTGTATTACGATGGTTTGTAATTTTATATTGTGTATAATTGGCCTGATTTATGGCTGTGTTACTCCTGAATGAAATAAAATAAAATCAAGTGAAATCACTGAAACGCTGAAGTGTGGAATGGGACTAGAGGCCGGGTTCTCCCAGCTGGTCGGCTACCTAGCAAGAACTTGGCTATTACAACAGGTGCGAGGCGTAACTAGATGATGGCGATGACGATGATACCCGGGGGCAATAAAACACGGCACTAATCGCGCAGCGATCGAGCCGCAGCAGCGGGCGAGGAAGCCGTAGTCAGTTAATTTATAAACAAACGTGTAGCCGTCGAGGGGGTTCAAAGGGAGGGTGTTACGGGGATTGGGGCATGAGCTCCATTAGCAGGGTTTAGCGGGCGACAAGTCCAGCCCGCGAATAATTAATAGGGCGGCTGGGAACACGGCCAGCCGACACGAGGGAGAGGGGTAAGGGCTAAGCCCGTCGTGGTGTGGGAGGGTGGTGGGGTCGAGGCTCGGTACAGCATGCGCTGCCGGGGAAGTCACCCCAACAAAGGACTCGGTGCCGCGAGTTTCTCAACTTCTTACTGCGGATTAACTCGTTACACTCGACGTCGTCCGCTCGTCAGACCCTTGCCTGCCTCAGTCGCTCACACCAGCCATCACTAGGTGACCCTACTCGAGCTTTCCATCCTCCTGACGGTCGGAAGTAAGATTGCGGCAAGGGCGACACTGGCACGTGCACCTAGTTTTTCGTCGCTGCTACGAAGAAATGTCGTACTGCCTTTAAGAGGCCGTTCCAGTGGTTCAGGCGCCATGTACGCAATCTACATTAACTCCATATAAATTAAGACTAATATTACCTTCGCTATAGCAGTTAGAGAATTACACATGTCAACATTTTCTTCGCGTTTTATTAAAGACAGTCGTTACAATTTTCGCTGCGTTCTGCAAACTCTAATTTAACAAACTGTTACATTAAAAACTTAACACAAAATAAAGTTTTGTAAAATTTATAGTCTAACATTCTTTATACTTGTCTTCGGCAAACGCAGCGAAAATAAGAACGGCCGTGTCTCTTATAAAACGCGAAGATAATGTTGATACGTGCACTCTTACTGCTATAGCGAAGGTAATATTAGATGGTGTAAATGCGGGTTGCATACATGCGCCTGAAACACTGGAACGGCCTCTTAGATGGCACCGCTTTATCAAGTGACTTCAAGCAGTGGCATCATGTTACTGCCCCCACGCCTGTAATGAGTCCACGGCATAAATAAATGTCATATGAGGAGGGTATCCGAAGGCAAGTGTTTAACACCTCAAGCTACAGATTTAAGTCTAGACGCTCGTAGGCATCTACTTACCCAAGATGACGTGCAACGAGGTCCTAAAATGGACCGGCACCGGGAATACCAGGCGTGGGAAACGCGAGATCCCAGAGAAAACCCATCGACAATCAACATCGTCCCGCCGATTCCCACATGCGAAAATCCGCGGATCAACCCCGCCGGGAATCGAGCAGAAAAGGACAAAAAAGGAATTTTTTTTTGGGGGGGGGGGGAAAGCTTTGGTAAATGCGCCAACCCGGCCCGTTCCTGCCATCGTTTAGGTTTCACCCAGTTATTACACTATGAGGTAAAACGATGGACTTGCATTTTACGAAAACTCAAGTCCGAATCCCTGATCCGGCAATTCTGATTGCGGTTATACGTGGTCTCCCGATATCGCTCCAGGTGAATGCTGGGAGGGTTTCTTGACAAAGGTCGTGGCTAATATCCCTCCCAGCTCCTGTCCTTGTGTGCAGTTGTGGGTAACAGTCTCTAATTACCTCGCTGTCGACAATACGTTCAACTTGTTAACATATTACTTTATGATATGCAGCAGTCCGGCGGGCAAAAGAGGTGGGGGGGGGGGGCTTATCCATTTGACTATCTCAGTGGGATTAAAGAAGTATGAGTTCCATTCCGTCTTCGTCTGGAATAGGTTTTCTTTTCGTAGGCAAATATATTGAAAACACCTTTAGTGACTGTTTTTAAATACTTTGTAGCTCAGTTTATGAGATAAGCGGCTGCCTGTATAACATGTACGTACGAGCCAAATCTACACAAAGAAGGTGTTAACAATGAATTGGCGTTTGGTAGCTTCCTGGTAATAGTTGAGAGTAGTTTTTTAATGCATTTAATATTTGTACGAGTATATAAAAAGTTACATCCTGATGGAATCTTACAAAATTCTTTGATGAGAAATCATATTCACAAATATAATAGTTATATTACATCTGCGCGCCTAATGACGATCAGACTTATAATGGAAATAAAAAAGTTACCATGTCCTAATCATTCACTGGCCTTTATGCAGCATGCTTCTTATTCCGTTTATGAAACGCTTGAGACACAAATACAAATTTATTCTAAAGGATGGACATTGCTGACATGTCACCATACAACTACTACGGTAGTTCTGCGACGCTGTTGAATAAATTACGGTGTTCTGGCAGACATATAAACGCGTCGTAAGTATAATCCTGACGTGAACGAGTACATTAACTCTATTCCAGCATTACAATCGTGAAAGAATCTGCTACGATACACCAACACGATGATTTTAGTATTATTCCGATGCCGTCAGCAGTGAGTGAGTGGGAGAGAGGGCGCGGTCTAACTCAATTTTCATCAACATTTTTTTATTTTTTATTAGTATCACGTATTTTTTTCTTATTTTAGACACAAAATGTGACTGAATTCGGCTCTTATGAAATTTTTTATCTCTCATAGTTTTCGCGTAATGGCTTATTAAAGTCATGTTTTGCATGTTTCCGTTTTAACGACCACACGAAAACAAATTAATATATCAAACTGAAAAAAAAAAATCACAGTGGATAAAACATTGCAGGCTACAATGTCATGCTCATAAAAATTAAGAATAAAAATTATTTGTATTTTTAAAAAATGCCGAAACTGAAAATAAAAATTTAAAAAAATTCAATATATTTTTTTAAAATACAAATTATTTTTATTCTTTATTTCTAAGAACATGACACTGTAGCCTGTAATATCTTCATCCACTGTGATTTTTTTGAGTTTGGTATATCAGTTGGTTTTCATGTGATCGTTAAAACGGAAACATGCAAAATATGACTAACAAGCCATTACGCGAAAACTATGAGAGATAAAAAAAAATTTCATAAGAGCCAAAGTTAGTAACATTTTGTGTCTAAAATAAGAAAAAAATATCTGGTACAAATTAAATAAAAAAATGGTGATGAAAATTGAGATAGACCGCGTCCTTAACATCGAGGTCTTCAGCGCTTGTGAGGGGTGACATGAGATGTGTTTGGATCAACGCCGGAATAAAAGGGGTAAACAGGAGATCCCCGAGAAAATCCGTCGACCAATGGCATCGTCCGGCACGATTCCCACATGCGAAAATCCGGAGACCAACCCCGCCGAGCATCGAACTCAGATTGCCTTGGTGGGAGGCTAATGGTCTGACCATTCGGCCACCGCGGCCCTCCGATGCCTCATCAATGTGACTGCTTAATCACCTGGCTGGTGACATTCAGTTGTTTTTATAATTCGCAAGTATGATGTTTTGCAAGCTTTATGGTGGGAATGTTCATCTCGAAGGGTTTTTATACTTCGAACAAGCCGCCACAGGTGCTGTTTTACGATCGCTCTCAGGAACATCAAGTTAACAGTCGGTTTTGAGGAATGTTAGCAGAGCAGTTATATTTCAGAGTCAATGTACGGCGCAACAGAGCCAAGAGTTCTCGAGCAGGGGCATAAAAATTTGTCCATGCTGACTCTTTTTATTGCCTGGTTTGATACCAACGATGTTGAAATAAACTTAGATGTAAGAGTGTATAACATCGGAGTGGCAACATATAATTTGATCCACTAGAAATTCACTCAAGAAGACATCAGCGTATATACGTAAAAATGACGCCTAACGGATGCGATATATATCTACTTCATAACGTATATGTAGGACAACCCAAAGGTTTAAATCCACAATCGGGTACATGATACCTGTAATATCCAGAGAATAGATAAACATACAGACGGAACATGACTTAAGTTCTCTAACGAGGAGTATGATCCCTTGAGACGGGAGGAGGAAGAGAAAATTCGACATATTGATACGTAAAAAAAGATAGTTTACTGTAATAGAAACGTGTATAAATTGTCTGATGGCTGCCTATATATGACATAATTTCCCGATATAACAACAAGAACAGCTGACTTCATACTGTCATACAATTACGTGTATTCGAGAAGACAACTTGAACTCACTGTAGGCTCCTATCTATTTGTATTTTACACTAGTTTATGGCAATATATGAAGTGTTAAGGGCTCTGCCTATAAGCGACTCACGGTAAAAACAAACGTTTCGAAACACAACACTAGCAAACATTGCACCGAAAATATTACAGTTAGTGCTGTACAAATATTTAAAAACTAAACAACAAATGCTCATCAAGCGAATGCATATAAATTATATATGGGAGAAATTATTCTTTCTATAAATAACGGGCTACAAATGATGGTGGTGATTGGTAACTTTGATACTTGCATTTTTTTTCCCAGAAAATCTATCACCTCATTTTCTGCGAGTTGTCAAACTTGGTCAAATAAATATTTTTTTTAAAATATTTAAATTAGTATATTAATTCGAATGTTTACGAAAAAAAAACATAAGTTCATTGTCTAGTCATTATTTACTTTGTAGGCCTACATAGCTACGTTCGATGAGGTTAAGAATCTTAACAGTATACATAAAACAAATAAGTAATCGTACCGTAGTCAACCTCATTGATTTCGTTTAATTTCAGTAACTTCAAAAATTCGTAATTAAGACAATAAAAATGTCGGTAAGAGTGTTAAATTTTTCAGCAACGGTACGATAGCTCTGAGGAATTAGATTTATTAAATTTTTGATACCGCTTATTTATATTAGCGATAATAAACTACTGACGCAACTATATTTTCAGGTTCTCCTTTGACATTTACACAAAACAACTGCGTTATGAAATACTTCTACGATAGTAGCTGTTAAGTTCAAGTTTCCTTATAAGGCGATGGAACTGGTATTTTAACCATCGTGAAATATAGCGTACTAGTTATTAACGATTATCATTTTCACAATCAGTGAAAGCGGAATGAATATAAGAAAGTTACAAACTTGATAGCTATGATTCAAAGCTGGTGGTGTAGGTTGCGGCAATGCCAAACAGAACCTAACACGATATATAGCCTAAATGGCACGGTAGCGCAGATGAAAGAAAAGAAGACAACGTCGCCAGGAACGGCAGCAAGGAAGGCGGCATGTTGTTTCAAGGGAAGGACACGGAATGAATAACGGTCGGAGGCTCAGCACGGATAAAAACAGCGCCCGCCATACTAGCAATACAAACTAATGTGCTAGCAGCGGTCACTGATAGTAATGGCCAACTTACGACTGGACGCTGGAAAACTGCCAGGGCAGGATTTGCTACGGGAATCCCCAGCTACTACAGTCAACTAACTTGCACTCCGGCCAGGGGCAGATCTGCGACTTTTCAGTCCCTTACAAATACGACTTTCATATAAATACACAGTGAAAGATAAATTTTGTACGGTGTCTTCCCTGCAAAATTATTTTGTAGTAACCACAAAATCATTTTGTGATGACTACAATATTTTAGTGGCGTCAACAAAATATTTTTGTGGCGATCACAATATTTTAGTAGTGTCAACCAAATGTTTTTGTAGTGACCAAAATATTTTAGTAGTGTAAACAGAATGTTTTTGTGGTGACCAAAAACTAAATATCGTACGGTAAATACCACAAAATATTTGTTTTGCAGCTACCACGAAACTATTCTTACCACGAGAATTCATATTCTGTAATTAAAACGGAGCCGTGAATGTCTTATAAAATTCGTGACTGTTTGTTTAGATGTCAATCTTGTAAAATAAAATTATTAAATTTTTCAATAATTTAAATATTTTAATTTTGACGTTTTGATAATTGATACTACACATGTATATGAATTCGAATGAATTAATCAACTCTGTATTTTTGCGAGCGAAAACGTATGAAAATGACCACCATTTAAAGATGATTGAAACCTTGTGGAAAGTCCCCTAGACATGCAATATGTTTCGTACTCTATAGTTTTGTGTATATATTAGCCATTACTGCCGGCGTAAACGAAATTTAATACAGTATTTGTGTTCCTATCGCTTGGTCGATAGGCACACTAACACAAGTGCTGCTATCTCTTTAAAGTAAAGTACACTAAATAAATTAAAGCTCGCATACAGAAGGTACACGAGGGCCAGGATATTCGCATACCGGTTTACACTTACTGCTGGACGGCCGTAGACACCTGCTGGCCCCGGCGGATGACACGAGATGAGCCCCTACAATTGAGAAGATCCGGGATTAGAAGGACAGGGGACGCAAGAGACCTCCGAGAAAACTCGTCGACAAGCGGCATCCCCGATTCTCACATGCACAGCTCGCTGTGAATCGAACCCGGATCGCCTTTATGGGAGGCGAGTACTCCAGCCAGTGTCCCAAACGCGGCCCCAATGAAATACACTAACTTCCTTGTACATAAGAATGAAATGCAAGCTACTTAGCTGGCGTGCAGTGCTTCACTATTATCCTTTTTCCCATTGAACTTCAAGTGGAGACCACATTATTTTATTTGTGGGTAACATAGTTCAAAGTCAAACGCTTGTTTCTATTGTTGAGTTTTTATACTCCGGTCGTTTTTTTCAAGATACGACAGTCTGGAAAACCCATTCGTGGCCATTTTGAGGGGCCAAAAAAAAAAAAAAATGTTTCCAATAAACGTGCCGAATTTTTAAAACCATAGCGACATAGTTTTAAGTTTGTGTTCATTACGTAGAATAACATATTAATGTGCGTCAAATAGTTTCGTCAAAAACAGAATAGCCGTAACTCGCTGCAACGCATTAGAAGCGCAGGTAGAGAGGTCCCTTAAACATTTGCAATTAGAAACATCTGGTCTATATTTAGAGAGAAGTTCTAGGAAAACTGTTGGCTACGAGGTTTTAATGCTAAGAGAATGTCATCTACATACTGGATCATGTTTAATAGACACCTAAAATAATAAATTTTTGTGTGTCGCTAAGCTGCCTAAAGGTTAGCAATGTAGTATTATTTACAAACAAACTATGCATTAAGGGCGCGATATACCGCAATTTTCATCACCATTATTTTATTTTTTATTTGTACCAGATTTTTTTTCTTATTTTAGACACAAAATGTGACAAAATTTGACTCTTATGAAATTTTTTATCTCTCATAGTTTTCGCGTAATGGCTTGTTAAAGTCATATTTTGCTTGTTTCCGTTTGAACGACCACACTAAAAGCAACTGATATACAAACTGAAAAAAATCACAGTGGATAAAGACATTGCAGGTTACAATGACATGCTCATAAAATTAAAAAATAAAAATTATTTGTATTTAAAAAAAATTATTGAATTTTTAAAATTTTTATTTTCAGTTTCAGCTTTTTTTTTTTTTAAATTCAAACAAATTTTATTCTTTAATTTTATGGGCATGTCATTGTAGCCTGCAATGTCTTTATCCACTGTGGTTTTTTTCAGTCTGATATATCAGTTGGTTTTAGTGTGGTCGTTAAAACGGAAACGTGCAAAATATGACTTAAACAAGCCATTACGCGAAAACTATGAGAGATAAAAACATTTCATAAGAGCCAAATTTAGACACATTTTGTGTCCAAAATAAGAAAACAAATGCGGTGCAAATAAAAAATAAAATAATGATGATGAAAATTGCGGTAGACCGCGCCCTTAACGCTGAAAACCAGCACACTCGTTCACTGCTTACCCGGAACTCGAACCTTGCAATTCAAAAGTTTTTAACGATCTATCGCGATAATTAATGTCGCTATACCCAAAACTGCAGATCATAGAATGAACCCACCAGTAATCTGACCCACAATACGGACATCAACAATGCCGTCTGTAGCTGAGGAATTACGTATATTAGTTCACTAAATATTACAAAATATATGAACTATAATAGCAATTGAACTGCGTTACAGCACATGTGAAGAAAACCCATTTCTGTAACATCGCTATTTAACTTTCTAAATAGATGAATACGGATCGTTACTTAAGACCCCACATATTCAGAGACCTCCAACAAACCAAAAATTACCTTTACTAATTGATCAATCTCAAAATTTAAGACCTGGATACATACGAAATATAAGTGCACTCACTCGCCTTGCTGCGTAGTTGTGGTCCAGTAAAAATATCGCTTAGATGTGTTCACGTGGCAAAACTGCTTAATTTTATATTTGCACAACACGGTGCTAGTTTTATGTACTTTACTAGTCACTACATTTCCCAGTTGTTAAGATTTTTTTTAGCTTTTATTATTTTCCCATTGCAAACATGTCAAGTCAAGACACGCAAGTTACGGGAACAATCAAACGCCATAACTAACACCAACTGACTTACTAGAACGAAATAATTTATGCTAACGTTAGACAGGGTCATATGCTAATCACAATGAACTTCTCTTGTATTCTTTAACAAATTCGGAAATAACGAATTTTATTTTCATTTATGGCAATTTTTAAAAAATACAAAAGGGGGTCGTATGGTTTTAAAGCCTTTAGCACATAACCTGCAATGTCTAATTTCAGTGTAAATTATTTCACTCGAGTAAGTCGGTTGATTTTAGTTATTTGCATGTTCCTGCAACTTGCAAATCTTGATTTGACATGTCGCAATGAGAAGACAATGAGAGCTAAATATTTTGCACAAGTGGAAAATGTTGTCACAAGGAAAGTACCCAAAACGAACACTATGTCGTGCGAATATAAAGTTTTGCAACGCGAACATCCTTAAAGTCACGTGCAGGCGAGCCGCCGACGTGAAGTCTGTAGGGGAGCTCAGTAGCTTGCACTATTGGCGATGTGGCACTTGCTGCGAGTATCAGTGTTACCCTTATAGCTCCCCTACTCCAAAGTCTTAGACTCCTGTCAAAGTTGCATGAATAAGACAGCCTTAAAAACTTGTTGCGGCCTCTGGTGTTACATTTTGAGAACAATAGAATAAATATTTATATTGTCACATAGCGATGTTTAATTAACGAGTGACTGCAATATAGAAACTGACAAAAATAATTCAGCACTCACGATCATTTTACCGATCCCTATAATTAAATGATAACAATTAAAGCAGTGTAATACATATAAGACTTTAACAATGACTCAAAATATACAATAGAGCGGAAGTGACAACGCACCTAGAGTCTGATAATAAATTACGGAAATGGCACGCACGAACAAAACAATTGGTATTATGTGGTGAATATTTACTCAGACAACCAAGGCTCACAAAGATGCGTTTTAATTCCCTCTCGCAGAACATAGGCTAGGACGTAATTGTCCGTAATTATTTCCCCGGTTACTTTCACCCAAAGCCATTCATTCCCACTGACATTAAAAAAGTTTCGGCACGAGTAACAATGGGGGAACCGGCGGTATTCGGAGAAAATGACCGCACTCTGCAGAGATATGCCGTAATTACACAGAGGTAGAGAGACGAGACGCACTCCCACATGGCAGGGTGGGAAGTGGAAATTGCTGCCTCCACGCCGCCAGTTCGTTGCGACAATCGCGCTTCAGTCTGACCTAAGGCGCCGTATCAACAGGTCACGTGGTATAGCACACCCGCAGCTTTATAAATTAAACACACACGCACCCATGTTTATTTGTATCGGGTCCCGCGTACATACACACATTATACATACATACATACATACATACATACACACACAGGTATTACCCTTAGAGGCGCACTCAACACGCGATATTTTAGGAAGATATTTGCAGATTAAGTTCCTTCTAGAAATACATTCGAACTAAAATCAATCTCAAACGGTTATTTTTGAAACCACGGGTTAGTATTAAAATTTGAAATTAAAAATATTTAAGTATGAAGAATCTATGTTGCTGCCATTGTGATTTTATCGTATACAAATTTAATTATTTGTTTTATTATATATATATATATATATATATATATATATATATATATATATATATATATATATACCCGGTACTTCTACACTACACAATTTTATATATAAACTTTACTCTTCACTCATAAAGTTGATGTATTATTTCTGATCTCACAAGATTCCGGATTATTTAGGCTACGCATTAAACTGAATCACAGTTGGAATACGTATATTGCCGTCATATTTGTTAACTTGATGTCCCTCAGCCCTAAATCCTGGGTACACCCCTGGCCACAACTGCTAACGAAGAGAGTCCGGCAAAATCCATTACATATATCTTTCGTTGATAGTGGTAAAAGGTCGCTGTAATAGGTCCACATAGTAGTCACAATTTCTATTTATTAGGGACACTGTTTTTTCGCGAAAATTACTTTGCCCCTCTTTGTATCAGTGCCTTAAGTGCACATCTACAATTCTGCTTCATGATTATTGGCAGCCCGTCAATATGAAGAGCCGTATATCATTTGTCTGAACCAATTACAATTAAAATTAAGTCTCTGCAACACCACACGGCTGTAACTTGCCGGTAGAATCCCAAAGCTCGAGAGAGTTAAAATATCCAATCACTGACCATGAAGCAGAACTGCAGATGTGCACGTAAGGCACTGAAACAAAGTGGGGCAAAATTATTTCCGTGAAAAACCAGGGTCCTTACTAATTATCAGCGCCCAGTGTGCTTATTTTTTAACATATTTAGTTGAAGCATCCAACAAAACTAGCGACGAGTAGGCTCTCAGATATTTTAGTCATTCATTAACACAATACTCGTACTGTGAAGTTCACATGAACATTAATTCTACTACGTCGATAAATTTAATTCATTCATGTAGCTACTTCTGCAGACAAACTCCTTTAGCAGAGAAAAAAATAAAACATGAACACGTACCACATAAATGTACATAATGGAACGTCCCACAAATCATAGCTCCAAATACCTGCCAATACTCAGTTCGTTATTTACTAATATATGCATCCATCCTCCGAAGTAAGAGAATTGTCGTACTGTTAAATGGGTAAGGTGATTTACAAACATTTACGAACAGAAAACCTCATACCGCGCGGTCATTTAAAAAAACCTCTGAAGCACGGAAGTACTTTACCAAATAGATAATCAAGACATTTATACGCAAGAGTTGTCCAACAATTAGCATTTTATTTACATAAAGCTATAAACAAGCTAGCACCTAGCTCACCTCACAACAGATTACGCTGGCATGAATGGGTGTGACAGGCCTTGATATTCTCGTTAGGTATAAAAACTATCTAGCGATTAAAAAGGTCGTAAACAAACTTATTCCGAGTCAACAATCATAAAAACAGCTACACGTACTTTATAAAAAACACCATACACAAAAGTATAACGCTTGCACCATATATGAATAAAAGCATAAAAGCCACATAATCAACACGGTAAACTAGGAAACTTCGTGACGCAATACAAAGGATCGTCGGTAGTGCAACAAGCTGGTGGCAGGTGTTTCAGACGCAATGTGGCCGTATATCCACGCCCTACCCAGTGAATAGCCTACTGTGCCGTTCCCAGGGCGGTGTGTTGGAAGGTAATACTACTGGTGGTACGAATGTAATCTCAGCTGCCCTTTTCCAGCGCTGATAACAAGCACGCGGCCCTTTATGAGGGCAGCGCGCGATCGCATCATAGATGATGAGAAATGCTGTACCGCTTCTAAAGACGAGAGACCGTTTACTTTTCAGAATATTCGAGATAACCTTGTTAGTTATCTGAACGTGGTCACAAGAGGAATTTTCCAGAAATTACCTGCCAGATACACGAAAAATTATCCCCCCCCCCCTTATCATACCCGAGTGTTTTGGAACCCCGAGTTCAACCAGTCGAGTTCCGCGACAGCGGGATCGAGTAGAGTGGCAAGCGACGTCGGTGACAGCAGTTGTGAGGGCAACAGTGACGTCGGGGACCACAAGCTACTGCGGCCTGGTTGACGACATTCGGCGAGAGACCTGCGGACATTCAACAGTGTGCTAGCGCGCTGAGGCAGACCTGTGGACGGAGGTAAATGTATATTATATATATATATATATATATATATATATATATATATATATATATATATATATATCAGGCAGTTCAGGATAAAGGAGGCACTGAAAAATGCCCAGCTAAAATTTAATTTTCAGCCAATTTGTATCTTCCCACGCGTAACGGCTAACGACGGGAAATGTCTAACATCTCTGGACACGTCACTTGATGTTTGTGCGTTTAAGATTTCACTGTCGGTAGATACTATACAGTAATATAAAAACAAATTATTAATTACATAAAACACAAATATGTAGGTTTCAGTTGTTATTATTTAAGCATGGTTGCATTCAAGTAGGAAAATACACGGAACTACATTCGGCAATTCGCTGCCAATTGTACAACAGTAAAGGTACCTATTGTTAATATTAAATTGTACGCAGTAACGGTTAGTGAATTTTATCAAAGGTTAAGTGATCCCTTTATCCCGAACGACCTGAGTGAGTGACAGATTTTGGTCAGCGCTTAACATCGAGATATTCAGCGCTGGTGAGCGGTGGGTGACGTGAGGTGAGTGTGAAGCGGCGCCGGAATGAAGGGGCGTGGAAAACGGGATATCCCCGAGAAAACCCGCCGAGCAACGGCATCGTCCGGCACGATTTCCACATGCGAAAATCCGGGGCCGACCCCGCCTTGGCGGGAGCCGCTCAACCTGAGTGAGTGTGTGGCTTAATGCAAAAACAACCAATGTCATTATATCGTTGTGTGTGTTAATCAGGCATTCAATGATTAACACACATACGATGTATTGACATTGGTTGTTCTTGCATTAAGACACACACATATATATGTGTGTATGTTTGTTTGTATGTGTGTGTGTGTTGCAACGAATGTAGTAGTGACATAAATTATTTTTCACAGAAAGAAAGTCTCTTCAATTCGAAGGATTAATGCACTCCAAAAATTTTGTTTCGGTCTGCGTCTCTCTCCCTTAAATCATATACACGATGTTTGTAAACTAGGTTGCATGTATGGTAATTCCCCGCAGCTTTACTCTGTGTGTAAAGAAAGCACACTGAAAAATTTTCCTTGGCAACCATATGGAAACTTTCAAAGGGCTCTTTATGTCACTATTCAACACGCTTGTCCGGTTGGTAGCACTGAAGAAAACTTCCTCTTAGCTGAGGTTTCCGCCTTTGAGATCATAGTGCCACGACAAGCGATACAGAACACTCACTTCGGGGCTATGTAGGACACCTCAATCGTTATAGCCAGCAATATTGCAACGAACCGAACAAGGTGCAAACCTTCTAGACTTCGCGTGATATAAGTCACAGACTCTAGAAGTCTTGACGGCAGCGAAGTAGTTCACAAAGATTAGTACTGAAGCATGTTTGAAAATTCAGTAGTCGTGGAAGGAGGAGAACAGGCACGACAAACTAAAAAGAAGAGCGATTTAGAAAAAGAAACACGGAGGAGGGAAAAAGAACTCGCAGCTGTCCATGAGCACGCGAATGCAGCAGTCATACGACGGCGATTGCACTATTCAAATTGTGCATTATGCAGCTATAAGCTAAAACTAGACACAAACAAAATAACCAGCAACGTTAAAGACTTGTTATACGTGTAAAGAAATCGACTAACTTTTAAGAGTAGTAAACCAAAGTTTCAACATTCAGCGAGCCAAGTTATGTCCACCGGGTTAACGTACGCCAACCACTGAAACAAATTAATTAATATATTGCAGTATACATTTACCAGATATAGGTACGATTTAATACGTATCACCGTTTAATATCGACCAAAATCAAATTGTGAATAGAGATGGTGAAATTTCGCGAAATAAATTACCTACATGTTAGTATTAAATATCCTATGCATACTCAAGTCCCGACCATTTGTCCACTAACTACTACTCAGTGGAATAACAGACAATGAATGAATAGACAGGGCTTGAATATGCACAGGATATTTGATTCTAACATGCAGGTAATTGAGTTCGTGAAATTTCACCATCTCTACTTAAAAAATATAAACTTGACCGATTTAACGGACGTAAGCCATGGCGAACGTCCATAAAAACTGTTCACTTCGCCTTACTAAATACTCGTAATATTATCAGTAGAGACCTGAAAAATTCGCGAGTTCAGTGAGTTGTAGGCTAGCCTCCAAGAATATTTGTGAAATGGTGCAGACAGCAGCTGTTTATTAGCTGCCGCTGACACTGTGAAATGGGCCTGTATTCAGCTAGTTATACTATTGGCTCAGCTTCTTCCAGGAAGAGTAAGTCAACGGCCAATTGTGAAAGTGATACAGACCTACAGATGCTGGAAGACTAGCTTGCACATAAAAGAAAACGCGAATTTTTCAGGTCTCTAATTATCAGGAATGTATTTTGGCACTTTCAGCTTCACTCAGGAGTTCACAATGAACAGGCGACAGGAGACTTATATAGGGATTTCGAAAGAACGTACATGTGTGGAAAACATTTGTTCCCGCATAAAAGATCATTTCTGGCGGAGCACGTTAAGTGGGCGGTTCACCTCAGTTTTCAACGTCTTTTATTATTTTTACATTTGTACCAGATTTTTTTTTCTTATTTTAGACATAACTTGTGACTAAATTTTCCTCTTAGGGAATTTTTGTATCTCTTGTAGTTTTTGTGCAGTGAGTCGTAAACGTTAAAATTTGCAATTTACGGTTATATACACGCCACTAAAACCAACTGATACACCAAACCGAAAAAATGCACAGTGTATAACAATGTCGTAGGATGTGATTTGACACATATAAAAACAAAAATATATATACAGTTTTGTATTTTAAAAAAAAATTTGTAATTTTTAAATTTTCATTTCAAAATTCAGCATTTTTAAAAATAAATACAAAAATATTTTATTTACTGTTTTACATAAAAATAATAAAAGATGTGGAAAACTGAGGTGAACCACGTCCTTTATTTTACGAGGCGAAAAAGGTACGTCGAAAGTGTGTTTTTAATTTGTCCGCCACGTGCATAAAGATGAAGTAATGCTTCGCTGAAATTAAGTGATCATTTCATCAAAAATATTGTACGTATGTATTTTGTGTGTGTTTGTATGCAATTTTAACATTTTTATTTTACATAGATTTTCAGTGTAACATTACTCCCACTGTAAGTAATTTACAGAAAAATATATTTCTAACTGGAAACACATTTTCGACTCCGGGTACTTCATAAGATATCGCAATAATTTAACGCACTCTGTCTTGACTTACCCTTAGGATATGATCAAAAAGCCTAAAAAATATCACATTTATCTTTCTATGAAACTGTGAATACCTAAAACAGGCATTTACAACAGTTCAGGATGACATCTGCTTAATCTTTTCTAACAGCTTCCTTCAAGAAACTTCCGTAGCCGAACGTTTTTTTGTCCACAACTCTGTTAACAATAGTTCAATCTGTGGCATTTTCAGAACATTCATCCACTCTACAAGAGAAAGCTCACACAGAAAAATTCCAACTTATTTGAGTACGACGGCGACGGAACATCAAGACCGTTATTTTTCTCCATAGTTAGTTTATATCAGAAGGCTTACTCTTAGTTTTAATATTACCTAACATCTTTCACTTCAAAGGGTTGGCAAGACACAAATAGTTATTATAATTAACTAGCAGGTACCCTCGACATTGTTCACGTTCTTTTCAACTGAATGCGATAATATTTCTGAAATATAAGAAAAAGTTCTGAAAATGGTGCAATATGACGATACAGGTCATCACTAAATTTTATGAGTGTTCCGTTATGCCCCACCCCCCTTTTACCGGCAACAAAGAGAGAGTGTGTGTGTATGCCTATATATATATTTCAGAAACCTTCGAGGTCGCAAGCACAACCCACCAAAGTTTCATCGCAATCGTATAAATAGTGTAGGAGCTAATTCATATATAAAGTGGTTTCTGATGCGACTCTAGGCAAGTCAGCCTTATGCTGCCCCACACTACAACCGGAAACACAAGTCTTCCAGACTGTGGCCGTCGTTACATACTGCTCTTGAACCTAGGCTTCTGCACAAGAGAGGATGGACCAAAATGCAGAGTTTAAGACTCGACACCACTCGCAAACATACTTTATACATTTCAACCGTCGCGCCAGTGATGTATAGCACAAGGTAAATAGCATGTGCTATAACATCTACATTTTCGTTTTTCCTTCTCAGAATTTAATAAAAATAAAATAATTCAACGTGGCGAGTGATTCTGAGGACAGGAAACCGGTTTCGACTTGTGACGTCACTGGCGAAAGCCAAAGCTTTCCAGGTTAACACGTCCACGTCTCACATTCCATCTTCTGTATTGAGCATGTGAGAGGAGTGAAAAAAAAAAAAAACAATTACGTTAACATATTTAAAATTCTAATCGGCGAGCGAAACTATACAATGTCACAGAGATTTACGTCACCTACGTAATTAAGTTCCTTGCGTTTATAGTTATATTGACAGCTAACATAAATAATACCCTGAAGATGAAATTATGTGAACCACAATCAGTGCAATTTGACAATCTTTAAATGTCGGGAAATAGTAATTTTATTTCCTGTAATGCACCAGGGCAATGAGCATAGTTTAATATGGAATATAGAAAACAAATGTAATTATACACATATAGTAATGTTTCAAAGTATATGCCTAAACTTTATCGATTAACTAATATATTTTACAAAAAATTCTCTGATTATTTAATAGAAAATGGTGCTAAAATACCACAAAACCTTACCAAAGATTTCTTGATGTGTCAAAGTGCAAAAGCCGCAGAGGACGTTGTCATTCGAAGTCCACTTTCCATTACAACAAATATTGTAATCGTAAAGAATTCTATGAATTTAACATGAAAATTTCATGTGACAGAGGAATTACAAATAAAACAATTTTCAACCCTCGACTAAAAGTTCTGGGTGTTATAAGTTTGGATATGCCTGGGGCCCCGTAGTTCATAAACTAGCTGACAGATTTTAAAAAAAAAGTTTCATCAAGTTTGTTCTGAGCTATATTAAATGAAAATCAGTCCATCTGTTTAAAAGTTATAAGCTCTTTTTCCAAATTGATGTGACGATTTAATGCCAGAGACGTTATAAAGGAACTAGAATATTACGTTGCTATTTTGTTACATGACCAAATTTCACGCTTACATATTGCAGCCGAAGATAGGGAACTGTGTACTTTAGCGGAGGTGTGGGGAGGGGGTAAGTAGTGATTTCTAAAGAAAAAAACTTTGGTTTCGGACGTCGCATGTTTTGGGCTGCAATATGGTGCCGTTCGATTTGGTCACACATAGGGATAGACCGTCAGAATTAGTCTTGCAGCCCTTATTTAATACACACATAATGGTATATTAACTATACTTTCATATTTCGTTTGGCTCGATGCACCACAGAGAAAATGCCATTCATAGTGCACTGCAGCGTGGCTGAGTGTGTTACGTGGGCTTTCTAAAATACGGACTACTTAAAATTAGATAGGGGCTTTCTAAAATACTGACTACTTAAAATTAGATAGATAGGGTTGACAGTGGTGTTTCAGTAACAGAAAATATGAATTTCATTACTATTGGACTATTTTGTAGCTATATTAAAGTATAACACGCTATAAATAAAACCTCAATCAAAAATTAATAAATAACCCTCCTCCCCGCATTAAAGGATCCCTTAAAAATTAAAAAATTATAATTTCAAATTACTGTTGACGCTTAAATGCGTCCGGGGGACCGCTAAGTAAAAATATGTAGTCTTAATTAGTGAAACAGAAACATAGTAGAACAAAACAATATCAAATCCACAAAAAGACATCAATCCAAAAATTCACTATACATGCACCTTCAGCTAATCTCCTGGGACTGCCATATGTTATGTACATACAATTTACGTTTAAGTTTTGGTGCAGTTGCGTATTTGTTGAAACTTCGCAAATTTGAACTGTCTATTTTGTTTACTGAACGGTCCCCTGGCGCATTAGGCCTAAAGAATCACCTATAATTCCACACTATTATTTTATTTTTTAAGGGATCGGTTTGTGTGTCAGAGGTTTATTAAAAATTAAAATTTAAGTACACATATTACTGCTTTTTTTATAGCTATTTAGTATCATGTCACACAACTGCTGCAATGACATTCACAGGCTTGCAATGAAATTGTGTATTTGTTAACAGTGCGAAATTACGTAAAATGCCGAAATAAAAAAAAGTAACTTCTGTTGGAAAAATTAGTAACTAACCAGTTAATGTATCTTGTTAGAAAACTATGCATGTATATTCAGTGTTCTCCCCAGGTCCATTTTGCCGGGCGCCACACCTGGCTATAGTTTTCACTGCCACCCGGCTAAGTAACAGACATTCCCATCAACACCATCAAGATTATTTCACGATGCACTCAGCTGGTCTCGTGAACCACCCAGCTCTAAATTTTTGCTGGGGAACACTGTGTGTATATAATATTATATATATATATATATATA
>PNEQ01069048.1:0-27968 GCA_003012365.1 Medauroidea extradentata | reverse complement strand
CCCCGCACACACATACCGGATCCTACTTTAGATGAGCAGTGCAAATGTAACTTCAAAATTAACCCTGAGATACATAACCTTACTATTAAATAGATGAAATTCATCATGTCACTACTGACGTCAGTTATTCCACTCTTGCACCACATACTTGCATTGTGCGGTCTTGCATAGAGAAAGAGGTAGCTGCGTGTGTGGCAGTGTATTTTACAGTGGCAGATCTAGAGGGGAGGGGGCTAAAGGGGCTTTAGCCCCCTCCCTCTGGTTCTTGAACTATGAGTGGCTAAAAGTTGATAAACGATCATATAAACTAGTATATGGTTAGTAACGCAAATAATTTAGTTAAATAATTACATGCATGATATGTAAAGTGTTATTTCAAACATGGAATTCTCAGAGACAAAGAAAACCAAATTGAAGACAATGTATACAACCAGATGGGTTGAGAGGCATAACACACTCATAACATTCAAGGAACTCTTTATAGCTATCCTTACACTGCTTGATGAAATGGTAACCGACAGAAACTTTGATTCTGAAACTTCATCAAAGGCGTGTATGTACAGCTCTGCAATGAGGAGGTCTTACTTCTTAGTATTAGAAATAACAGCATATCTTCTTTCTCTGACTTTGAAACTGAGCGAAAAGCTACAGTCCCCAAAACAAGACCTGTCTACAGCGTTGCGACTTGTAACTGATGTGGTGGATGTCTTAAAAGATACAAGAAAGGAGGCAGAGATGGTGTTTGGGAAAATTTTTGAAGAGGTGTGTAAAGTAGCTGAAGATATAGGAAGTAAAATCACTCTTCCAAGAACTTGTGCCAAACAAACAACAAGGGAAAATACCCCTGCTAGCAACGCAGAAGAAGACTACTCGACCATGACAACTAGTCCTCCCGTGAGGGGAAGAAGCGTGGCGCTAGTAGTAAGTAGACACGTCATAGGGAGGGGAAATGTGCTGCACCTGACATTAGTTCATGGCACATTGTCAGTGGAGACGTAGCGCGGTGAAAACCGAGCCAGCCGCCTGTGCCACAGTATTATGACCGGTGCTGTGGTGCGCCACACCTGTTGCGCGCGGTCGTCAAGGTCAACACAGCGGTAGTTCGCATTTTGCCCGCGGGACTAGTTGTCGTGGTCGAGTAGTACTTCAGAAGAGTTGTTTGTTTGCCAGTGGTCGTGGTCGAGCATTTCATTTCTCAGTTTGAATCAAGATTTAACCGTGACTTTGCTGGTGTTTTACCCCTGCAAAGCCTTATACCAACCAACAGTGGGGTCTTAACAATGACGATGAAATAATAAAGACTTCTGTTAAATACGAACAGTTTCTGGAAGGTTCGTCACTTAGATTACAGTCAGGGTTGAAACTTTGGCGGAAAAAGTGGGATAACGTAACTACAAAACCCGAGACGGCAAGTGATGCATTAAAAGAGTGTGACAGTACATTTTATCCAAACATTGCAGTTCTACTTGGATAATTGGAACAATTCCAGTCACGACAAATACAGCAGAAAGGAACTGCTCTACTTTAAGGCGCTTCTTACTTGTGTAAATAAATGTTTGGTCTACAAACTCCATAAATAGCCTATTACCGAACTTAAAAAAAAAAAAAAAATTTCTGGAGGAGGACCCATACCGTCTTTTGGGTTTGAGTAGCCGAGGGTAGTTAAATACACTTACACAGAAACCTGTCCTTAAACATTTGGATTGAACACCAATACAGATGTGATGTTTTTGCGATTTTAATTTAAGCTTCGTTATCAATAAGAGTGGGTGATTCTGTTTTTGAATTTGTATGAAATTGTATTTGCCATTTATTTTTCATTCTCATAGTCTCAACTTGGCATGTGACCTGGATTGCAATTTACACGTAGGTGTTTTGCGAATAAGTTCCAACCGCTTCCTCTTAGCCACAAAATTAACATAAAAGTACTAATTATTATAATCATAGTGATATGTAAAACAATCTCCTTCCGATATTACACATTATTTGATTACGATGATTTTTTTTAAATTGTCTACATAAACTAATTCTTCCAGAAAAAAATTGTTACATTTTCTGTCGTTGATATAACCTACATTGAGGCATTAAAAACTATTATGTATCACCATTATGATCCTTGAAATCCAAATTTTTCCGGGTAGTTCCCCGGACCCCCCGCTTTAATTCGGGGTGGGGCAAGGAGCACCATGGGAGATAAGTAAAATTTTGTTCAAGGGCACCCCCCCTTTTTTTTTTCATCTTCTAGATCCGCCACTGCAATTGTATATAAACATATATACACACGTGTGAGTGCATACCAAACTATAATTTCGAATAAATATTTAATAGTAAAAAGAGAAGGACCAGACTGAATATTTCTGGGAAAAAAATATGTTGGAATTTGAACTACATATATTTGTTTATACTTGTTTAACAAGTAAATTTTGCTTTGGAATTTACTCTGTTTCATCTAACATAACGATATTTTCCACTATTCCTTAAGTATTTTCTCTTTATATGTTGTACAATTTTGATGCAACGCTAGTCCAAATTATTCGTACTAAAATTTAACTGAGATATTAATTACACGCTTTAAGAGTGCGTGGTAGATAATTCAACGCTAAAACATTAATCTGTAACTGTAGCTTTCTTGAAGCCAATTTGTGAAAATTAAACAATAGCAAACCTAGACAATAGTTTTTGCCAATGTTTCCAGTGTTACGAACTTCTGAGGCACAATCTCTGACGCCGGAACCTCGTGCATTTAACTGCGGCGCAAGAGATCACGCGTAACGAATAAGTAATTCTGGATAAATATTTACTCATAAAGTTCGCAAATACCGTTCTCTAGGATTGTCATTGAGTATTTTACCCATACTGGCTTCGAAAAGAACTTAGAAGTCAATTGATGTTTTCAGCATTTAATTATCTACCACGCACTCTTAAGCAATACATTTCGTCTTGTGTTTCATAATTAAGACTGCAAACTTAGAACAAAAAAATTCTTTAGAACTGACAAATCGTAGAGAATTTACGTGAAACCGGAAAAATAAATTGCCTCATTTAGAGTATGCCATTAATATTCTGTCCCTTAACGGACGGCAACAGCGGTGCACGCCGTTATGTCGGAAGAAATTTAACGCTGTATTAGAGTTATGCAGGTGTCAACGAGATTGCATTGGTTTGAGAACATACGCCATTGCTCATATTGTGTTTACCAAACTTGAGTACTTAATAACAGCTACTGTTAAAAATATCTCCTTCGAAAAAAATGTGTTGTACAATTATGCAGTTAGAAAATTAATTTCGTTATATGAAAAGGATTTTAAAAATATTCACTTAAAGTTTTGGTTAGTTTAATTTTAGATATAGAGATAAGAAAAACAAATTTTGGCGAAGTTTCCGGCAAGGCAATGGAATTAGGGAATGTTCATATAGACTAGCTAACGTTTATAATATTGAGTTTAAAATGTATCTGTTTATATGTTATTAATTTTCAGACTGATTTTCACGTAGGACAGTGAATGTTGTAAGGCTGGTGAGCAAAATCCAGGTACCATACATCGATATTGCATAGTTGACAGGGTTGCCGAAGCAATGGTATATACAAGTGACTACTGGTTGGTCGTCACCATGGCAGTCGTGGTGGTACTCGCCGTGCTGATGTACCGCAAGGGAACACAGACCTTCGACCACTGGAGGTCAAAGGGCGTGCCGTACCTACCAGGACTGCCCTTCCTCGGCAGCGTTCCCCGGCTAATCCTGCAGACGTCGGCGCGCTCCGAGGAGCTGCGGAGAATCTACGAAGCCCTCGACGGCCACCCTTACGGCGGCTTCTTCATGTCGAGGAAGCCCGTGCTCCTGCTGAGGGACCCCGACCTCGTGAAGAAGGTTCTCATCGAGGACTTCCGGTACTTCGGCGACCGCTTCGCTCCCCGGGACGACGACCACCCGATGTCGTCGAACCTCTTCCAGGCGTGCGGATCGCGGTGGCGCGCGCTGAGGAAGACGATGACCCCTGCCTTCTCGGTGGGGAGACTGAGGACGATGACGGACGTCATGTGTGAAAGCTCAGAGCGGCTGTGCCATAAGCTGCAGACCAAGGCCGACGTAGCGGCAGACGTCGACGTGAAAGAGTGCGCGAGGGACGTCGCCCTGGACGTCATCGGCGCGTGTGTGTACGGTCTGCAGCTGGGCTGCGTGGAAGACGAGGACCCGGTGTTGAAGGAGATGACCCGTGGCACGACGAGGTTGTCCTGGCGACTCGCCGCTGCCAGCTTCCTCGCCGCCAAGGTGCCGACCATCAACTTCTGCGGCCTCAGACCCGACGTCGTCCAGTTCTTCTGGGACCTGGCGAAGAAGGCGATAGAGTATCGCGACGCGGGCAAGCCTCAGAGCAAGGACTTCCTCAGCATACTCGTCAAACTCAAGGAACGAGGATACATTGAACCTGACCCAGTTGAAGACACGGAACATTCATTCCCATGTACCGCAGATGATCAAGACGATGCCGCTTTTAGTAAGTATCCTAGCCTAATAAACTCTACTTGAATAGATTTTTCTCAGTGCTTTTGAAGAGTGTAAGGAGGCTTAATACACGGGGAATAAGAGTTTCCAAAAAAAAAAACCGATAAGTGGTGATAGTTAAAACATTTGTTGCCTGCTCACATTGTCCTTTTATAAGACACTGGAGTCTTCAACCCCGACATCCGCCTAAGGCACTTTCTGGCGGTTTATTTGGCCCTTAACCACTTCAACTCACTTGCAGATAGTTGTTCGTATTAGCGCTTAATATACGTAACGTATACTCATTTACTCTCTGTTAGTCCATACTAAATCATTTATAGTCACATCATCCACATATTTTAATTTTTATTGTGGCTTACTCTACCTATACACCATGTATAAGTCTCTGTTTTTCTTTAGCAAACCTTCTGAAATGGCATTGATTTTCATCGATTTACTAATGATAAACAGTGGGTTATATTCCAGATACTATTCATAAACAAACAACGAGATTAAGTTCATTACAAAGCCGAAGTTTAGTTACAAACACAGTCTTTAAAATTTGCTAACATGTGAAGTTACGAGGAAAATACTCCTCCAAATACAAAGTTCAGAAAAATATAAAAGTGTAAATAAGTATTTTGTGAAATGTACAACATTACAGTGATGTAAAAGGCTCTTCACAGTAAAGTAAGGCTATGAAAAACTATTTTTTCAGTTAGTTTCTATGTTTTCGACACTTAGAAAAATTTGATCAAAGGACACTAAAACAATTTTAAAGTGGACATTCATAATGGTACTATGTTTCAAAAGCAGTTAAATACCAGTTCTCACTCTACAATATGACCAATGGATCGACAGCACGAAGGTCAAAACCAGTTTCTCGTAGAATCGGGAAAAGGGAAGATATATACTACATCAGTACTGTAATTAGTAGCAGTTTTTGAATTTCCTTGATAAAAAATGTTACTAAAAGAAAATAAGAAAAATAACATCATGTTGTTAAATTTCTAGTACTTAATAAGAGGTAGTAAGGTGTTACAGTCCATCATATTTATGCCGAATAACACAGGAAACAGAAAATATAGCACAGAAAAGCACGGATAATACCGTAAAATATTGGAGGTTAATTGAGAACTTTGAAGACTCAATTGTCAAAAAAAAAATAAATAAACGGGTGTATTGCGGCTACAGACGTAAAATTTTGAGTATCATGGTGGTTACAGATTTTTTTCGAACCACTGCAGAACTTTTTTGGTGGGAACAAATAGTTATTTCGTAGCTATTAGAAAAAAATTAGGTTATATCCAGAATGATAAATTATTTTGTGGAAACGAACAAGCGCGTGTTCATGAAAGAAAACAAATAACCAAGATGTAAAAGTTCTGAATTTACTATATCAAGTTAATGTAGATTTAAAATTGTATTGTCAACGTAATCTGGCCACTACACTAAAAATTTTGAAAAAGAACAATGGTTACTAATGGAAAAAGCACTTTTTACTGTTTTAAATGTAAAAGTTATATAAGTCATCCTTGTATGTACAAAAATTCATTATAATAAATTAATATATGCAGTAGTCATATTTCCTTGTTGTGTATTAACATTACAACTAGTTCAAAAGTGGCCCTGAGTCAGTAGTTCTTCTCTCATTGTTGCAAAAAAATTTAAAATCTTTTTAACGGACGACTATAAAATTCGAGCCGAAGAGTAGTCATACGCTGTACAATACCGTGTAGGGGTTTTGCAAAATAATGCAATATTCATCCGCAAAAAAAAATATATATATGTGTGTAGCGAAATTATTACTATTTTCGTGATTATTCTATATGGACACTATTTTGATTTTTTAATTCTTTTTTACAATCACTCTAAATATATCTGCGTAAATATATTATTGTTTAGTTTAGGCAATCCACGATTAAAAATCATTCTGGGTTTGCTTTTTGTTTAAAGAATGTGCGTAGTAAAGTCCAGCATGTTCTTTTCTATCTATACGTTACGATTCGGTTTTTTTTTTTTGTTAGAGAAAACTCTTAGAAACTCGTTTGCAGCTTATTTATAAGTGCTCCGAAACCATGTTTCTAGGCATGATATCCAGAAATAAAGAACAGAGAAACATAGTTTTAAATGTGTTTTCTTATAGTAGACAAGGATATAGAACATCCTTTCGTGTACTATTTCTTTAAAATACTTCCTCCTAACACTCTGCAACAGTGTTCATGCGCGGGATGTACAGGGCTCTTAATAAGGTTCTCCTTACAAATATATATTTCTGACGTGTGCCTGCATTACTTAAACCCAATACACACGGGCGTAGTTCTTGTACATGAAAGTGAGCATCAAATGTGTACAAGAAAGAGAACACTAGCTAGTGTTATAGCTAGCACCCATCAAATGAATTATTTAGTTTACACAACCAACTTTCTTGTACGATCTGGTGTACACCTTTAAAATTTTGAATGCAGATTTCAAAGCTTCATTTCGAATATTGAAAGTAATGTGTGCAATATTTATTGTACCTGCACCAAAAATAAGCTTCGAAATGTAAAATTTGAATTATTATCTCTAGTTGATTATGTCCAGTTGTAAAGTGACATGGCGCGCGATAAGCAAATATTCCTTTAATAGCACCGTTTGCTCAGTTATGACACTATTTATTTCAAAATGCCTCGTATTCGAAAGCTATTTTGTTAGGAAACATTCGTGCGCGCATAAAAATGTATTGTTTATATTCGACTAGTACAAGAAAGATATTGAAAAATAGTAGCGTCCCTATCCCGCACTAGCTATTACACAAGTCCTTGTATGCTAGTCACTAGTATGCCTGGTGGCCGTTCACACGATACGAGTTTCTTACAAGTCGAGGTGAACAAGAAAGTGTTCACGTTCTTGTGCAAGAAAGTGTTCACGTTCTTGTGCAAGAAATATGCAAGTGTGTACTGGGCTATAGGTTACTCTGACAGTAGGACATTTGTTTCCAGAGGTGACCGACGACGTGGTGGCAGCCCAGTGCCTCATATTCTTCATAGCAGGCTTCGAGACATCCTCGGCCGCCATTAGCTTCTGCCTATACGAGCTAGCGCTCAACCCTACCGTGCAGAGCTTGCTACGGGCGGAGATTCTCCGGGTGCTCCCAGCGTTCGGCGGGAAGGTGTGCTATCAGGCGTTGCGGGAGTTGTCATACTTGCACCAGGTGGTTGCAGGTACGTCATGCATTATATACACTGAGTTGTTCTGTAAACCCCTTGACTCGCATTGTAAATGCACAGGTTTGATTCCTGATCTAATTACAATAACATGCCACTTGCACTAATCGTGCTACGAAATGGACCAGAAAGCACATGGTCTCGCTACTTACAGAAAAAAATTTTCAATTGTGCTGGTCTCTCGCCACTGTATACTACTGTATGTATATATATCTATCTGTACATATATAAATGATGCTTTAGTGCAGCGGTTACAAACTTTCAGGAGACACGATGGGAAAATCACATAGACACATAGACTATGATAAAATAACACAGAGAGACATAGATTGTCAGCAACAACCAAACCAAAGATTTCCTAGCAATTTTGCTGTATTAGGTATAACAAACATGCTTTTTCCTCTTGTCTGTATCCTTTCTTCATTGCGTTTAGCGTCACAGAGGAAAGCGCTACCGAATGCATTGCTATGTGATTTACCATCGTTACTCTATCTCTCCTGAAAGTTAGTAACCGTCGTACTGATAAGTCCTGTCGTAGGTAAGTTGTGAAGGTTGCTTTGTACCGGTAAATTCGTAATTTTATAATTTTGCCAAACTTTGTTCAACTCTTGCACGTTAGATTACTAGATATTTCCCGCGAATAAATTTGTTCTCGGTTCCACAGCTTCCATACAAGCGCATTCCGAAATAACGATTTGTCTAACTTTGCAATTTATCCGAAGTAAAAATTTCTCAACAATAAGGACGAAATAACTTAAAGCGAAAGCGCATGTATTAAACTACAGAATGAAACCTTTGTAATGCCTGGAAAAATACTTTATGTTAAAATAATTTTCAATGTACCTAAATGTTTGTATTGAGTATAAGTATTTGTAAAGAATACCTTTTCCTGAAATTATATATGTTTCATTTTGCAGCTTGGTGCATTAACTTTCACAATAAAAGTAATTTCATTCGTATTGTTTGAATAATTTTAACTTTACTTAAGTTGCGAAAATAGTTAACTCGCTGCTTTGACATGCGTCTCTACTTAAACTTTGAAACCGAAAAAAAAAAATATTTTGTGTGAAATTAGTATAAATGTAATGTCCGGGAGTTGGACAGTGTTTGCTACAATTTTAAAATTACGAATTTTTCGACGCAGAGATCTTTGAAGTGGCTATTATTGACCTGCTATTGCTGTATGGAATTATATGATTTTAGCAAGTCTTGTTGACAAGACGGATTGCTGTAGACCGGACAAATTCGCGCGTGCACTAACCTGTATGCCAGTCTACAAAATATTCTTCTACTATAGCAGAGTCTCACTGACTGTTTGCAGACATAGTGGTGCCACATCATTGGGACATTTATTTTGTTGCTTATTTAATATTGGCTCAAAGCCCTCCAGAAGGTATCAAGTAAGTAAACGACCGATTACTAGGGTCATGAACAATTCGCGAAAATAATTTTGGCTGTTTGTTTCCATGCCTTAAGTGCACATCGGCAGCTGTGCTTCATGGTTGTTGGCAGCGTGTCTTTGTGAAGTAACATCTCTCCTTTGACTAAGCCAATCAGAAAAAGTTTACTGCGACATCACATGTCTATGATTTACGGGTAGAACCTCAAGACTTGCGAGTGTCTAAACATTTAATCTCCGACTATAAAGCAGAACTACAGACGTTAAAAATGTTGAATATGCTATTACACCACAAATTCTATTTACATTTCGCTACAACGCAAACCTTGCGATTTAGCTGTTTACGTATAATTACGCCGCAAATGTGTGTGGTAGTTTTTTTCATATTCTATATTTGCCAGCCAAATTGCGACATAACTACACGTTGTTAGCTATATTTCAGTGATTGTACTGTAGCTCAAGGTAAATAGAATGAGCGGTATAGTCACTGATTTAACATTTGTCTTCTTAGAATTCCAAAAATGCGAAAAATATTAAAATTCAATATGGCGACTGAGACCGAGCATAATGTCAATCACTGAAACCAACTGTGGCAAAATTATTTTCGCTAAAAGTTCGTGGCCCTAGTGATTGCAAAATTCACACGAACCTATAGTTGTTTGGAGCCTAGCTTGTGCCGGAAACAAAATGTGGGTGTTAGATCTCTACAGATAGCTAGAGATGATGGTTAGATGTGATGGTATATCGCGAAAATTGTTTTTATGCCAACATACCCTCGAAAACGCCGTAGTTTCTTGCAGAATGTATGATTGGGTTATACAGTCTGACCTAACGAAGTTGTCTATAACAATAATTTTTACCAAATATTAATATATCGAGAATCTCATTGGCTAAGTCAAATAAATAGGTCAACAGTTCCACATATGTGCAAAATCCAGTGATCTTAATGTAAGCTTAACGTACGTTGAAATCCAGCAAACAGTCAAGTATTCCCAAGATAAACCATCATCTCTAATGATGGTATATCGCGAAAATATTTTGTGCCAACATAACCTTGACAGTATTGCAGTTTCTTGCAACATGTATGATTGGGTTGTTTAGGTGTAACACAAGGTAATTCTCTGCAGACCAATATCAGGCATCTAAAATTACTAGAGATATGAAATTTCGCGAAAATATTTTAACATCACTTTTTTCACTGCCTCACGTGCGCACCTGCATCTCTGCTTTGTGGTCACTGATTGGATGCCGTAACACCCGGTGTCTGGAGGTTAAACCCGCAAATCACAGACGTGATGTGTTGCAGTAATCCGTGTGCTGATTGGCACAGTCAAATGAATAAAGACTCTGCACCAAAACACTCTACAAATAGCCATGATGTTGAGCTGCAGGTTCGCACATTTTTTGCTAAAAATTCCTGTCCCTAAATATTACAATAGTGAGATTCTTATTGACTCAGTCAAATCGGGTAGTATTTCCAAGTTCAAGCAGAAGCCAGTAATCTTTTGTTAAGCTGAAAGTACGTTTAAATCTAGAAAGCATTCAAGTTTTCCCACAATGAACCATAATCTCTCTGCAGAGACACTGAGGAAGCACTCTCCGGCGTCAACAATCATGAGGACATGTACCAAGCCCTACTTGATACCAGGCAGCCAGGTGAGACTGGAGGTTGGAGACACGGTGCTCGTGTCTATACCAGGCATCCATCACGACCCCGCCTACTACCCTGACCCGGAGGTCTTCGAGCCAAGCCGCTTCAGTGAGGACCACGCTAAGAGGCGACATCGCTACTCTTACCTGCCCTTCGGCGAGGGTCCCAGGGGATGCGTGGGTGAGCACACTGCCATTTAATCTAAGGCTCAGTTTCAGTCTCCATATTCAATTTTATTTTTATTTTTTTCGCTTATTTTGGAATTCTATAAAGAAACGTTTTAAATAGCCTATGCGACTATGCCTCAAACTCTATTTACATTTCGCTACAATACTGACCTCGCGATATAGCTGTTAAGGCCTTGTTACCGAGTTTTGCAGTGATTTTGAAAATATTTTTTTATTGCTACCTAATACTCACATCAAAATTTCGCTCCACAGTTTAGACACTTATATGTTACAATTTTTACCTGAATTTTTTTGTAGAAATGCACTGAACGGTTTTTTCGATTTAATCACCCAATGTACAACATTTTTTGTCGTGAAAATAAGCAAAAATTAAGCAAAATATTTATTTGCTGACGAATGGTACACAATTTTTAAAAACGAATCTACAGCATTGTGCGTCGTGTGACTGCACATTGATTCAAATTTTTCCAAAGCTTTTGGTTAAAAAATATTTGAGTTATTGTCACCAGCCTGAAAAAACTCGGGAACAAGCCCTTAACATATAATTACGCCGCAGTGTGTGTGGTAAATTTTTTTATACTCATAATTTGCCCGACAAATTGCGACCTAACTGTACATTACTAGCTCTATTGCCATGCTTGTATAGTAGTTCAAGGTAAACAGAATTTGCAGTGCAGTCACCGATTTAACATTATTCTTCTCAGAATTTCAAAAAAGCGAAAAATAATAAAATTCAATATGGTGACTGAAACCGTGCCATAAGGGTGCGTGGTAGATAAATAAACGCTGAAAACATAAATTGTCTTCTACGCTTTTTTCGAAGCCAATATGGATAAAATACTCAATGACAATCCTAGATAATGGTACTTGCCTACTTTATGAGTAAATATTTATCCAGAATTACTAATTTGTTACGCGTGATCTCTTGCACCGCAGTTAAATGCACGAGGTTCCGGCGTCATAGATTGTGCCTGAGAAGTTCGTAACACTGGAAACAATTTTGTTTAAAACGTTGGCTAAATCTATTGTCTAGGATTGCTATTGTTTAGTTTTCGCAAATTTCTTTCAAGAAACCTAAAGTTATAGATTAATGCATTTAGCGTTGAATTATGTACCACGTCCTCTGAAGGGTGTTCAAGCGCGATAAAATGAAAATTTTATATTTTTTATGAAATATTGTTAATTTTTTAGACGATAGTTGTGAGTACAGTTCACACTTACGAAATAATTTTAACTCACATGATTTTCTCATAACGGTGCGCCATAGAAAAAATTTGCATTTCCTGCTGCCATGCAAATAGTGAAAACCAATTGGCTTACGTACGTGAAATAATTCACAGTGAAATAACATGCTTTGGGCTATGTAATAAAACGGTTTTATAGAATCCTATGAACTGTTTTTTCATATTTAAAAAATGCTGAAATTTAACTTTTTTTCCTGCACTTTTGCATATTTTTTTTTAATTAAAAATATTACGTTATGCTCGTTTAAATGTTTTATTGCATAGCTCGTGGATGTAATATCACAATGAATTATTTTATTCAAGTAGGTCAGTTGGTTTTCACTATTATGGCAGCAGAACAAGCAAATTTGTACTCTGTCGCACCGTTATGAGAAAACTATGAAAGCTAAAATGGTTTTTAAAGAGAAAACTGTAATCACAAGTATTGTCCACAAAACTAACACTTTTTCATAAAGATATAAAATTATGAATTTATCGCTTTTGAACATACTTAAGAGCCCTGTACATGAACATTGTTGCAACATGCTAGGAGAATGTTTTTTAAAGGGAACTACGAAAAGTGTGATAGACATCTTTGTCTGAGAAAAATACAATTAAAACTGTGATTATCTAGTTTTGATACCTATATAGCCTACTTAGACACATGACTTCAGGGCACCTTGAAATAGCAAAAAACGGGCTTAAAGACGTCTCTCGCGTAAAATAAAACTTCCGGAATCGTAAAACAACAATTGAGAAGCACGCACTGTACTTTACTACGCGCTCTCCATAAAAAAGAACAAAATTTTTATGGAAAGCGCGTAGTAAAAAAATCCTCACGACTTTTCGTAAACACTTGTAGATAAGGCCTCGCTCTTTAGTTTCGCAGTGGTTTCGAAAATATATTCTTTTAACGCAAGTTAATACATATATCAAAAATTCTTTCGCACAGTCATAAAACGTATATATCATCGTTTGTATCTGAAAAACGAAAATTAGTTTTATTTGGAGCTAGCTAAATAACGGTAATTTGCAATAGTTTACAAATTTTGCAGACGACAACAAAATCCTCAAGTTCTTTGGATGATTTATTGAAGTAGTGTTGACAGTGAAAGGTTTGGTTCGAATCCGTTCTCATATTTCGAAATATGACACATTACATGTAGCCTATTCATCAATATTATATTACCTTCCAACAAGGCATTTCTACATTAATAAGCCCCACTAAATTTTAAGATATTACTATGGAAAGTCATTACATGAACATTGATTTATATCATAGACAGTATTTTTTTAACGTGTCTTCATGGATATATCTGTTCACATAAGAGTTTTCTTTCAAAATGGTGTTCACAACGCCATGCAACCTTTCAGAATTCGGTGCTAACACGTTGACTTACCACTGTAACAATTATATCCATGTTATTGGTAGTAATTGTTCCCGAATGTCACTGGGTGCCCTAAATTTGAAACAAATAATCGCCATTTTAAATTAAGTCCTTTGCGTAGTCGTAAATTCTGTAATCTGTGTTTCATATCACGTATGCATATAATTAATACGTATTTGTTAGTTTTGTATGCGTTCCTAAATCCTTCATTCATCTGACCGCAATGCAATTTTGGCGAGTTGATGTGCGTGCCAGCCGGGAAAGTTTCAATTAAAAAAATTAATAAATAAAAATTGGGGTAGAAATTTGAAACTGTTTTGAAGGTCAGAACAGGGAACCCAAAGAAAATACTAATAAAAAATAATTTCTGTGAGTGGTTGTACGTGCATAGGAAATAGAATGTTGTACCCAAAAATTTTAATGGGCATTGGGCAATGAAACACATGCTCGAACAGCTATTTCTATATAAAAAAATTATTTGAAAATTTTCGGAGCTCGCGTTTAACAGTATTTATTGTTTGGTCAAAATAACACATAGCGGGACACAACAAACTGACTGAAAATAGAAAATTACCATAGCGTTCAAAAATTCTCGTTGTAGCGTCAACCGCATGGATTCGAAACAACGGCAGAAGAGCGTTTCTTTATGTTAGATCAGCTGTTGGCGCATTGCGATGTGACGTCATTAACAGAGTAGTTGTTTTTTGAGGTATTTGGTAATGGCGACACATTCGCGATCTCTCGGCGTGCAAGAGAACTTTCGGATTTTTGTAATCGCGCGCGCCTTGTTACGCGTGGCGCTACCTGTACGGTTGTTCTCAGAACTAACTGTATAATCATTTCAGAGACCGGCACGAGGCGACTGCTCTTAACTCTCTTTTTATAGATCCACGGTAGATGACGCTAAATTCGACAAAATGTCACGTATTAGACAATGTCATGTTAAGTTTTTAGTGAAAAACATAGGTAGCTAAATACGACAACAAACTGCCCGGGTTGGAATATAATACAAATGTTTTATATTAGTTACCAGTTGCTGTCCAGGACTTTCAATCGAATGCGATTATATATTTTAACAGAAATTCATGTGGATAGTTTTTTTGTATTAAATTGTCAAAATTATATTTAATTAAAAATATATATATAGTTATCGAATAATACTTATACATTATTTTAACTGATTAAAAAAGAACAACCACTTTGAGCGTGCGTGCAAAAGTTCAGACGAAGCAGAGCAAATTATCTTTAGTAAAATTCGTAGAAACGTTAATTTCAATAGTTAAAATATTTAAATTATTTTATTTAAAAAATAAAAGAGAAAATAAATTAAAGAATTTAACACAGGTTTCTGATAAAAACTGTTCGACCCTTCAAGTTGCATGTCAGTTATATGTTTAACAGTGATAGCAATATTAAATGTGATAACTTACGGAAATATTGTTTTGTTTAATAATTATAAACAAATTTTTGTAAATTAAATTTAAACATTATTTATGGTGCAAAATCCTGGCAGTAGTCACAAATGACGTTTAAGAAACGTAAATTTTCATTTTCAGTTCATATTTTGGTCACCCGGTTCTTCCCCTTGCCCCATTTTGTCCCACTCCCCATCCGATATAATTTTTTTTCACGCCAGGAACTTTGCGGGCGCGTGAAAAAATCTCACAATAGTTAAATCGAAATAAGATGAATTGTATAGGAGCGCATACGTTACAAATAGGTGTACAAATATACATTACCTTTATATAGGCTTTAGTAAGGTTATTTCTACTACAGGTTAGAAAGAAAATGTGTTTTCTAATGGGAGAGTTTGGAACAGAGAACATTTCTACCGGTAGTTTCGTTACTATCACTAAGCGATCTAAGAAACTACGAAACCGTAGGGAAATTAAATTTAACTAAGGGTGACAAACAAAGAATATATCCAACTTTAATGTGAAAAATATGCCGATTTATACTTTCAATTCAATAACTTCATGTTACTTTTGTCCATAATACATGTTTAGTTCGTCACCAACTTCATGTAACTTAAATTTTAGGAAAGCTCTGTGACTGGCCAGTTTACACCTCTTAACGATACCAGCGCTCAAGTGGCAGAAATTTTCCCTGCGACGAACTTTTAACAATGATATTTTCTAACCTGTCGTAGAATTAACCTTAGATATAGAGATTACGACACGACCTGTTACTTCTTGACAGGGCGCTTCCCAAACAAAATAACATTTTATAAGAAAAAAAGTATATACTCAAATGTCTATTGTCGTTTAAGAACATAGCCTAAAAATACAGCACTATCCCAAATTTCACTAACAGCGTGTAGATATTCACACAGTTAAAATAAATGACTATCCATGCCGTCCCTAATGTATCGGATAGACAGATACAGATACATACAGATGTCCGGTTTATAGTCAATGTATGGATATCCCCTACAAAAATAGTATAAATGCATACCTTTTACTTCACTTGATATAAATCCAGTGTTTATTACATATTTCAAACACCTCCCAGCGCTTGGACTCGGTACACTCGGACTATTCAGAAAAAAAAAAAATGAAAATAATCATAGCCGAAATACATTTTAAATTATTATTTGGAACTGATTTACTTTTAAATTGTGACATTACGTCTATAGTAATAATTCTAATGTGGTTAATTTCTATAATTGGACAAATATTTTGTATACTTTCTTACCAACCCCATCCCCCCTCCCCAGTTTAAATTCCTCCGAAACTTTTATTTGCAAGTACTCGTCCAACTCCGAAGAAAAATGTCCGAAAGAAAGTCTGTCCAATCTCGTGGTGCGAATATGTGAAATACTGTTATTTTTACGAATATAGTTTAGAAAGCTGTCTCACATGTGTAAGAAATACTTAAACAAATTAAAACAATACATAATTAGAGTGATAAAGCTTATGCGACTAAATAGGTGTTGAGATTGTTCAAAATTTTAATTTACCATTATACGTACATTTATTTGTAAGCACTGAAACACTGTATTAAATTTCGTTATAATATTAAATGGGTAACTGTGAGCAAGGATCAGTTACCTTGTTTCACCATAAAAATAATTTAAAAGGAAGTAAAATATTTTATTCATTCTAATAAAACACACGTGATATTTATGTTTGTGCTAATATATCCGTACTTATCCAGGAAACTAACATAGACACATACTTGCGATACATTATAAATCAAGCTGCAGTAGGAAACGATGTGGCAAATCCACAGATAAGGTGTACGTTTATCTAATCTCTGGTAATATCACAGATAAATGTATGGTCTAAGTAAAAGAAACTGGCGAAAAGCTAAAATACCGTACTTACGTTCCATAGGTCGCAGGTTCGATCCCTAGTCCGACTATCTTGATTCCGATTTTCCAAGATTTTCGAAATAACTCCAGTCGTTTCTAACGACAAGAAATACTCAATTAACTATCAGTTTCCTGCCAACCTCAGATAGTACGTGACGTTTCTACAGACCACTCTGTCAAATATATTGTATTTTAAAATGTATAGAGAAATTTTTGATCTTGAATGTAAATTACCTAATTTCTTACAGCCCTACTAGCTTACGTTCAAGGTCAAACATTACCCTATTCGATGATATGATATGAAGCAAGCGTGCCCGTTAAGTTGAAACGAGCATGTTAGTAGTGAATGAATGATGCCAAATTGTACAAATAAAGTGAACGAATTTATGATTTGACGTATAAAATGTCTTGTGATATACATATAATTAGTATAGGAGACAAATTAAAAAAAATGTCTAGTCATTATATTACATAAGATCAAATACCCTTGGATAAATCACAACCAAAATTACTTAAAAATAATGGGGGAGTTCACAGAAAAATGTTATTGTGATATATTTTTTTTTATTTATACGTAATGTGGTTTGCTTTTAAGACCAACGATTCAATTAATTTTTTACTGTAATAAAATTTGTTTGGATTTCATAGCTTTTGTGTAATGGCGTGTTTAAGTCCAACTTGCACAAAACGGTTTTATGCGAGACAGGAAAACAAATTAAACTTACCGAACAGAAAAAATTCACACTGAAGAACAGTGTCATGGAATATGACATGTACGAAAACAACATTAATTAGGTCTTGTTTGTACTTTCTTAAGATGTTTTTAGATATTGGCATAATGTTTTTCAATTTAATAATTTTTTTAAGTTTAAAAACAAAGTCGATGCGGTTTGTAAACATGTATTTTCGTAGCTTGTGACACTGTTTTTCAGTGTGATTTTTTTTTTCATTTCGATAAGTAGCCCAAGTTGGTTTTCATTTATTGCATAAAATCGTTTTATAGAAAGTTTGACTTTAAATTGCTATAATAAAAAAACCACGAAAGCTAAAAAAAAATTTTGTTACAGCATAAAGTAGTCACTCTATATGCCTACAAAACTAACCATATTTCATTCGAAGATAAAATTTGAGAAAACAATAAAATTTTTAAGTGAACCGCCCTCTTAAAGAAGACATTTGTAACACCTGGGCACATAATGACAGTTTTAGATTTCGTGATGGAGATAAATTGCGTTCAAGATGATATGCTATACTTTGTGTTGTAAATTCGTGAGAATGTGAGCCGACTTCATATCGTCAGAGGTGAGAGAAATGAAAATTTCATAACTCAATTTTAATGGAAACTTCCCGGTCACTACGAAGGCTGTTCCAAACTTCTTGCCTCCTAACTATTCTACCGGCAAAAATATCAGCTGGCTGGTCGCCAGATAAGTTAAAACATTAATTTTTGAGCCCGTGTTCTGCGACCAAGAGAAATGTTCTCTTGGCTTTCAGTTTCCAGCCGCCTTGCGTTTTCTCTTCCCAAGGACATCTACTGAATCTTCAGATAGACTGGTGTGTGTGATTATATAAGATATGTTTCTAAAAATCTTAGACAGGTTATGTCTAGTGAAAAAATAAATAAAAACAAGCACAATGTTTTGTGCGTATCTGAAAGATAGCACTCAGTACTTATATAAACATTAATTTCTATTAGTCATACATAAGAAATTATGGACGACAATAACCACAAAATTACAAAACTCGATTAAATATTGATGAATGCCGTGACTGCCTCTGAATGTCAAATTTTAACCATAAAAGTTTTTAACGATTTACGAGACGAGATTAAATGCAATATATCTAGGAAACTTAATCATGGATTTAATGTAAACTGTTCTCCGATATTTGTCTAAAACTTACTTAGTACACTTTTAGTTGGCAAACACGAAAGCAAAATGCATGCAAGTTTTACCCGTACAAGAAGATAGGTGTATCACACTAGCCTTAAACCACCTCCATGTTATATTTACAAGCTGGAGGAAGATTTGGGGACTCAATCAAACGTAAACGGTACTTTTTATGTTGAATACAAGCCCTAGAATGCCGCATATTATGTCGGGCGTTGACGAAGCTTTAAGGGTGTTCAAGTGCGATAAAAACATAATTTTATATTTATATGAAATAATGTTAGTTTTATAGACGATACTTGTGAGTATAGTTTCCTCTTACAAAACAATTTTAGCTCTCATAGTTATCTTGTAACGGTGCGTCAAAGTCAACATCTGCGTGTTCTACTGCCAAGCAAATAGTGAAATCCAATTGACTCATGTAAGTGAAATAATTCACAGTGAAATAAAATGCCATGGGCTACGTAATAAAACATTCAAAAGTATTCTATGAACTATCTTTATATTAAAAAAAATTTGAAATTACAACAATTTTCTGTACTTTTTCGATCTTGTGGGTTTTAAAATGTATTATAGCAGAACTCATTGAATGTTAGTTAACAGTAAATTATTTCATATAAGTAGATCGATTAGTTTTCACTATTTTCATGGCAGCGTAACAAGCAAATGTTGACTTTGATGCACTGTTATGAGAAAACTATGGGAATTAAAATTGTTTTGTAAGAGGACAATGTACTCACAAGTATCGTCTATAAAACTAATACTATTTTATAAAAGTATAAATTATGATCTTATAGCACTTGAACACCCTTAAGGAAAGGTGAATTGTTATTGTCGATTATGTTTGCTTTCCTCTGTACAATGGTCAGCCATCATTGTGCTTGTTTCGTTAATAATGTCATACACCTCATGAGCACACCACGTGAAGTGACGAAGCGACAGAACTTTTATTTTATTAACACATATGCTTGCCCATAGCATAGATATATCGTCGATTATGTGCCAAAGGTAACCAAATCGAAATGACATAAACTGACATAATTGCTGGGTATATGTATATGTTGTGCAATAACAATTTCCCAAGTTTAAAGTTTTCTTGTTGTTGAGTCACGGTATAGTGACCGACCACATTCTTGTATACTCTACAATTTAAAAGTTGTTTTCCACAAAATAGCATTTATGACTGTCGTTTTGGCACCTAGTACACCGACAATATGTCAGAATAATAAAAAATATCTTAAAGTAGTTCAATATCATAAGCAATTTTACAAAAAAATTGGCTGACTATCATAAATAACGCCAATATAATTTTAGTTTTTTTTTTAATTAAAAAAAATGGTTTGATTTTAAGATTTTAGTGTTAAACGACTTTTAAAAAAAATTATCATTTAAACACATTTTCACTAAAAAAAATTTGCTTAAATAAAAATGGAAGAATTTTTTTACACATACGCAGTATAGGGTACGTAGTAACATACTTCAGTTTGTAAACACAGAAAATGTTGCCCGTTGTTAATGTACATGCCTAGGAAAACCGGTGTGCATTTGAATATTTTCTAAACATGAATACGACTTGCTACCATTGGTGTGTGGGAAACAATTTTGCCGTACGACCTTCGTTGACACGCCATTTCATCAGCGTGTTCTTAAGCTCGGTACACTGTCCATAGTTCAGTAGAGAATTCCGTGTCAAATTCAGTGTAAGCAGCACTGCGCTAGTGTGTGTCGCAACTACGCTTGTTACACACAGAATTCCGTACTTAATTTCACAGATAGAGCTCGTCTATGTTCACGCCCATGCGCAATGCACAGTTTCTGTCACCGCGCATGCGTAATACGCAAGTATGCTATGCTTTGAAAATAAATAAAATTCTGGTTTCTTACTGAGCGAACGACCACCGGCGTTTACAAAACCTAAATAATACAGCATTGTTTCACTTATCTGGCAATTCGCGTATGTTTTGTATTGTGAAATAGTTTTCGGGAATTTTACAGTCACACATTGTGGGATACAGCAACCAACATCACAAATATATTTTTCTTCTTTAAGTACCGAAAAATGTTAGGAAACAAAGATAGTGTGCACACAACACATAAATTTTGCTACATAACTCTGGTATAAAATGGCAATAGAAATTAATTAACATAATTAAGTAAGTAATTGAGCAGAGATTGAAAGGGTAGTGTGTACCAGGCTTTACGTTGTATACAGAAATAATTCCAGCTACATCCACGTCATTACAATCTATGTACTGTACGTTGTTCCAGGGTCGATGTTCGGCAACGTTCAAGTGAAGATTGCCGTGGCGTGCCTGATATCTCGCTACCAGTTCCAGTTATGTCCCAGGACTCCAGTGCCTCTGGTGCTGGACCCAAGGCAGATATCTAAGGCTGCGGCGGGCGGCATGTGGCTCAAGATTACCAACATTACTCACAACTGTGCATGAATAGTTTGCTACACTGTCGCGTGCTAAAGTCATTATGCAAACATACACTCACTGTAATCATTGCCAACATAAATTAGCTCTCGGTGTTCATGTTAACGCGAAGGAAAAGTATCGTAAGTAAACATTTATTACTAGGCATTGATTAAATAAAAGGCATATTAAAATTTTGTATCCAGATATTAAGTTTACCCTCACCCCTCACGCACAAACCGCTGAAGGGAGCAAAATACTCAGCAGAGGCAGAACTCCAAGAGTGTGGATCGATGGTTATATTATTTTTTAAATAAATACGATGCTTATTTGTGTAAAACTATTTAATTTAATGTAAACATGACATACGATAACTTCCAACAACAGAGCGCAGCATAGATACCGTTGCTAGTTGTAAAATGTTTTAAGACCAATTATTGATAAAATTATGTTCATTTCTGCACAGAATTTGAACTGAGGCTCGGCTTTATCGTTTCTGGCATAGTGTATTTTGCAGAGAAGTCTCTCTTTTGACTCTACAAATTTGAACAAGGTTACTACGACAGTATGCAATTTATGGGCAAATCTCCAAAACGCTGCGAGTAACAATAGTTTAATCTCTGACCATGAAGCATAGCTGGATGTAAACATGTAAGTATTCGAATTATACTGGTGTCAAAACATTGTCGGGCATATTACCGGCCCCTAGAATCTGTTTTCTCTGTGCATTTTTGTGTTTAGCCTTTTTTCTTATATTAGCATAAAACTGTTTAAAGAAAAATTGTACATCAAGTGTAAAAATAATAAATTGAAGAACATATTATAAGATATTTTTTGCGTTTTTTAAATGTAACCTTTCATGTTTCTTCATTTGGAAGACATTCCAAAGTTACTTCTGATGTTTTGACATATAAACCAATCTGAGTTTAATCACAAAACACACACATGGGCAAAGATTGTTTTACAATGTGTTTAAGATTCTTACTTATTTTTTTCGTGTTAATAATTTTAATCGCACAGCGGACATTACTAGAAATTAAAAAAAAAAATTATTTTCTTTAAATAATGAACCAAGACATTTAAGTTTTGTGTGTGAAGGTAAATTTGTTAACAAACGTGCATAGCTCTGGGTTTTGTTGGATGGTGTACTTAATAATTATATTTGATGGTTGTATATTGTTATGCGAAAGCGAATTTTATGTATTATATTATAGTAAATATAAAGTGAAAGATGACGTTTTATAAAAACGAGCATGAATAATAAGTATTTATCACTGATACGAACGAAAAATTGTTGTGTTAAAATGTATCACATAGCGAATTTAACCTTCAAACGAAAAAATTTGAAATTTATCACCTTGAGTTAGACTAGTGAATAATTATATTTTCATTTGTCAATGAAATGCTACTGTAGTTCAAGTATATGTGCTTCCTTTTTGTTAAATAAAATGTAAACCACTCATCATTTGTAAAATAATGTGACCCAGTCACAGGTACCAAAGTCCTAAATTGTTTAGTTCGATATTTATTCATATAATAAAATTTTAAGTAAGTGTTTCAACAAGACACTTAAAAAAACCATTTCGGTTAAGAAATTTGCAATCGCAGAACAAAGGTTAAAATTATTGTTTGCTTGCTAGACACAATACCGAGATAATTTTTTACATTGAAGAATACTTTATCTGTGCCAATTGTCTGAAAATTAGATAGTTCACAGTACTCAACAATAGTATCATAACTGTTGACACACTAAACTTAACATATGATTATGGCTCTGTTAAAAATTCATTTTATTGGGAGTTTATTTTATGGTAACATCATTCACGTCTATTCTAAAATAATCAAAATTTTTCATTCAAAATAGCAAGAGCAATTCGTCAGTATCGGAAACATCGATTGTACGATTTCACAAATCGATAATCCATTAGAAGTCTTGAATATCCCTTCCCTGGCAGGACATGGGAAGTTTCGCCCCCTCCTCTTCGCTTCCTACCAGATTTCTTGAACCTTTCAATTTCCAATTTTCCGTTCCACATCCCGCCAATAATAGGCGGGGGAGGGGTGGTGGGGCGCCGTGGAAAGTTGCTGTGGAAATGGATTTCCTTTGTCCCTCTCGGAGGCCGCAACTTTAAATGGCCGATGAGTGAATCGTACTCTGCTGCCTTTATGTTCTCGGGCCCCGCTCCGTACATGAAAGGAGCCAGTCGAGAAGAGAATATTTAAGAGAATTGGCGGAAGACAAGAGGGAAGTAATGCGTCTTTTTGATGTTGACGTGATGTAGATTCAGCCCTCTCCATCCATCCCTCTGTCCCAGCACTGCCGGCGGCCTACCAGGACGGCGGAAAAGGAGAGAAAAGACTCGGAATCAATGTCAAGTGATTTTCGATATGAGCGGCTCCCTTGCGTCATGCGATTGGCGAAGTCTTCGATCTGTTCATTACAGACACTTTCAGGGCTCAGGCCCGTAGGAAAAGGAGGGGGGGGGAGGAGGTTGCCACTCACGAATAATGCCTACGTTTTACCATCGCAGGAGCGTTTCTACCGATGAGAAGATGAAGAGGTTACGTGGTGGCTTTCTTCCGCTATGTGTTGTCAGAACTGTAAGTGTATTTCCATTGCGCTCACAATTGTCCATAAAAAAAAAAAAAAAGAAAGAAAATTGATTGAAGGGGTCAACATAAAAGATACCCGAAAGTTTACTAAATGTACCCTTTATAAGCAGAATTCATAGTCTTTTCATGTTGTTTAACATATATTTTGAACATTTTAATTTATTTTCATAAAAATGCGACGGTACATCTATTAACTATCAGAAGTGCAATAACGTGCCTTCACTTCGTTCTATCTACGTTTCAAGATATTATTTAGTTTTTAGTCATAAATAAGTTAGTTATGTAGTACATCATATAAATAATTTTTTCGGTGAAATATTAAGCTTGCAAGATTTGCCCCTTTTGTATAGACTTCCTTAATTAAAAAAATAAAACAATTAAAATAAATTGTGGCCATGCAGACGAAGTCACAATTATTCACCGAGTGTTACTGGCTTACATCCTACATTTATTGCAAATGTTGTAACCAGAATTAGTGCTTCGTTAGTAAAACCATTCTTTCTTTGCAAAACTGTTACAGTATTCACAAGATTACTTACAAAATATATGATTATAATGTTTTAGCTGACATGTGAAAATACGTTATGTATACCATTCGTTATTGCAAGTTATTTGTAACTTCAAATACATGCTATAACGTCAATAGTTTTAATACTTACTTCTACTTAAGATGGTATATTTTTTTTTTAATTTACAACCACCATTTTAAATTATTAAAATAATTTTTTAATATTTTAAATGTTAATTTTAATATCATAACTAGGTTAAAAACAAAAATTTTGATAATATTTTGTTTTCATATAGAAGACCATTTAGACTGCAGCATCGTTTTTGAGTGCGAAATTTTTCAGTTCGGTAAGTCAGTCGGATTTTCTTTAAAGCATAAAACCGTATCATGCAAATTTGGACTTTCACATGCTGTAAAAAAACTATGAATGATAAAGAACTTCCTTTACAGTAAAAATTATTCACAATGTATATCTACAAAACTAACCATATTGCGTAAATATATAATATTTTCTAAAACAATAAACATTTTTCCGTCAAGCGCCCATTTAATTTTATAAACTTGAATGTGGGAAAAGAAACAGAATTTGGTAATTTTTTTTTTGCTTATTTTGATCGTATTGAGTTTTGTTTGAACAATAAACATTTCGTGATCATACAAATGTTCACAACGTTTTCTTTAGCCCTTTTCGTCGAATATCACTCCTGACTCTTGGGTAACGTTGTAAATTTAACAGTAGTAGCCTACTATAAATAGCTTTTGTCGTAACACTGAATATTTCTACGTAAATTTAATTGTCTCGTCAACTACAGATATTACCTGTGTTAAGGTAGCAAATTTTTTGTATCGGCTATCGTATAAGCTTAAAATATAGTAATTGAGAAAACTGTTGAAACTGGGAAGCATTGCATTAAACAAATACGCAAAAAAATGTCACGGTAGAACACTATTTTATTTTGACATTAGTGGTAGCTATTAATGAGCTACAAGTATTCTAAAAAATGTTTAAGTATTAATCAACGAATCTTAAGTATCTGTATGACTGACATATTCTTCCGAGTTGCCTTATAGTTTTTTTATCGTTTTAATACAACAGTGCGATGTATAATTAAAAGTAAGGTTTTTTGTCTAGTGCAGTAAACTCATATGCACGCTTGCAAACCTACGAACTCACGAAGCCTTGGGATTGCATACAGTCATTTCCGAGTTAAGTAAGTTACAAAAAAAACCCTGGAACTACAAAAAAAAATAATGTTGCACGTTGCTCGTTTTCAAGTCAGCTCCCGGGGAAAAATTTTCCGCGCGGAGAATTTTTTTAATTTCGTGTTTATGCCGGCCGCGCTGATTAAGTTAACGCGGCGTAAATTAGCAGCAGTAGGAGGTTCTGGTACAGTCCAATGTAAATGTGCTGCAGGAGCGCTGGCTCATTTCCTGGGCTTAACGACTGCTCTGGCTGGGTGGGCGAGGCACTTTGGCCATCCATTCCCTAGCCTTTCCCTGCCTGTCTTCTCCCCTCCTAACCCCCTCCCCTACTAACCTTCCTCTGCTGGAGGTGACGTCATAACGCGATTAGCCTTCGTGGATCAGAGGCCTCAGATAACGGGCTCGGCAGGTAGTCGAGAATATCTTTCTCCGAGACATGTTCATTTTAAAGTAAAACATTAAACTTTAATTAATAATTGATTTGGTATTACTAACATAAAACAATGCAAGGTCATGGTAGAAGGTTCGATATGACTCGGCCAGGGACTGTGTCTCCAGGAGGGATTTCGGGAAGCCCTAGATGGCCGGAGCCGGGATTCGAACCCGAACCCTCCCGAAAAGACGAGTGTTTAATCACTGCCCTATTACGAAATAATTTGCTTGTCTATCGGAATTTTTAGATATGCTCAAAATCATGGTCATAGAAGAATAGATCTGGACACTAGCCTGGAAACTTGACCTCCTTGTTGTTTGGCTGTAGTTCACCAAGTTACCGAAAGTGTTGTGCGTCGTTGGCGCTGCAATCAGAACGGTCAGGCGCAAACTCCGCCCACTTCCCTCCCACATTTTTCCAGTGTTTACTTTATAAAGATAAACAATTTATCACAACGTATATTTTATCAATTTATGAAATACTTCCCTCGCTCACAACCCTAAAGCATGGCTCCAGCAATCTTTATTTACTTTATAATGTAAGCACTGGTAAAATAGTGGACGGAGTTCGAGTCCGACCGCCCTGATTGCAGCGCCAAAGATGCACAACACTCTCGGTAACTTGGCGAACTGCAGCCAAACAACAAGGGGGTTAAGCAAAATACATTGGTGGATAGGCGAGTGTCCAGACATGTACTTCCACGACCGAAATCAAAATATTTGCATTTAAGGGTTTAGGTTCCTTTTTACTATGTGTGTAGTTTTGGTTTTATATTTTGTTTTATATTTATTTATATATATTATATATTGTTATATATTACTAGCTGGCTGGCTGCGGCTTTGCCCACGTGAAATTATGTAATGTAAACAGTAACTCTGGATAAAATATGTGATGAAGGCATTTAACAGCTAGCGTACTCAATAACAGTGAACTATAAACTGTCTTAGCTCAGTGTAAAGAGCGCGCGCAATATTCTCGCACGATATCATAGTAATTCCCATCACAAAGTCTTTCACGGGATACGAACCCGTAACTCCACCCCTCCCACACCACCAACTTTAAACTGTGCCTGAGTGAATGATTAAAGGTAGGCCGTGATAATTCTTTCGTATGTACAGGCAACAATCCAAAGAGTTTTTTTTATTTGTGAGTAGGTTGACAAAAGAAACAACTGTTGAATTATTTATCCGTGATCATTCTCTTTTTTCGGGAGACTGTAACATTTTACTGCATTTCATATCCTTAATTTCGAATTTTATAAAATCCTAATTTTGATTTGTTGATATTTACTTAAACATAATTCTTATCAAAAATTCATCTTGATATCTCAACTGATATAAGCGATACGGATGATTATTTGAAAACGCATTTCTTTTTTTTTTACAGCTTCCAAGGACGAATTTCGAAAAAATCCTGGAATTAGTTTTTTTTTTTTTTGCATTTACGTGCGATTTATTTTAAAGGAAAAACCATTTCACTTCTTCCACTGGTTTAGGAGATAAGTGTAATTAATTAAAAACACTTTTCATTTGTTAAGAGCTTTTAAGGACGAATTTCGAAAAATTCTAAATATATCTTTCAGATGTTTACTTAAACATCATTTTAAAGAAAAAATCACCTCACTATCTGAAATGGTTTAGGAGAAATCACGGATTAATGAAAAACTAATTTTACGGCTTTTAACCCCCTTAATTTTCGAATTTCGCAAAATCGAAAAATTAGCAAATATGCATTTTTTTAGGCAACTTTATGAAGTTAAAAAATTATGATAGCTTTCCCAGTTAATGAGTTATCAGGGATTATTTTCAAACACATTTCACCCCTTTTCACCCTCTTAATTATTGAATTACGAATACACCCATTCTTAGTGGTTGCCTACGGGTCAAGGGGAAGCTTCCCTAAAATGTCATGGTTCTAGGTCCAGAGGTTTGGGCTGTGCGTTGATGAGTGAGTGTGTCAGTCAGGACAATTCATTATATATATATAGATTATGTGTATATATATATATATATATATATATATATATATATATATATATATATATATATA